>CM042240.1:11261217-11431217 GCA_023566225.1 Romanogobio albipinnatus
AGGAATCCTGAGAGGATTTTCTGTTTGTCATACTCTTGTTAATTTACAATTAAAGTCCCTGCTAACGTACAAACCGTAACTGTTCTCACGTCATGTAACACTGTAGGTCAAAAACACGAAGGTCTACATTTCAGTGCCTCTCCATATTAAACTGGTTATTTGTAAATTAATTTAAGGTCTACATTATCTGTCCTACTAAGGAGGACTCCTATTTTGATGGGTATTATAGTCTACGGGTAGTGAAAGGGAGAGCTCGCACTCGCAGTTTATCAGAGCTGTTTTGCAGATACAAAGTTTACCAGTTATTAACTGCACCCCCGAAAAGTCATAAGCTCTGTGTATATGTTTGTTTACTGTTAGTTGTATGAGTGTTTCTGTGTAATTTGCTGTGTATGTTAATGGTAATGCAACGGAGAGAGATAGTTTGTGAATGAGACGTTAATGCGCACTTCTTATGCTTTGTTTGTTCAGCTCTTACGATTATACCAGACTTAATAAACTTGATAATCCATCAGTAAAGTTTGGCCATCATTCGGACGGGGTATACGCTACATTCTGTGTCCAAAAACATCTTGGGATAAGGTTTTCACACTGACAGCTGTCATTGTAAGATATAGCAACTCTTGTCCGAGTTAGCAACAGTAACTAAGGGGGGCGGGGCTTACCGATAGGTTAACTGCACGCACAAGTGCGGCTGTATATCACTTCATATTAGGGGTGTGACGAGAAGCTTATCTCACGAGACGAGATTTTTTACATAGTGTTTTTTAAGAAATCCTCAATGATGAAATACATGACTAGAAAAATATTTTGCAGGTGCATTTGAAATGTTTTAACTCATCATCTTGTCATTTCAGTTCATCTGAGTATGAATTATCATATGCAGTAAAAGACAACAAGCACTTTGTCAAAAACTTCTGTCCTGTATGATCGTCTCTTCAGACCTCAGAACTGAGCTTCTGTTGACCTCCTAACTGAACTCCTTCCCACAAACTGATCATAGATATCAAGTGCAAACAATAACCATAATACCATAATCAAAGTACTCAATATTCAAAGTGCAACTAGAGACCGAATTTTTCTTCAAGGATGATATTACAGAGCTAAGAGACGGTTACAACAAGCTTTCATATTGGGAGATATTCACGTGCCTGAGGAGCCGCTTTCAAACAGCGCTAACATATCAAAATCACGTTTGAATGTGCGCTTCCGTTTACTTTCGCTTTCAATTTTGCGATCGTGCATACTCTGTGAATTCGGTTGTTAAGTCTGATGTGACGTGGCAGCGCTTCCGGGTCCAAACGCTCTATCTCATACCACAATAAAAACAACAAACGGTGCTAATATACACACACAATGTAGTGTAATACTACAAAAAAAATGATAATCATAACCTTTATCTCCATACCAAATTCCAGATGGCCAGACAGTGATTCATCTTTTATAAATCGTTAAAATGTCTGTGATGCTGTGAGCACAGAGACTGTTGTGTAGACTGTAAGTATTTAAAATATTTAACTTGTTTGATGTTTAATATGAATAAATAGCGCTCATAAACGGCCGTCGATGGCATTCACAAGTGAAACGAGTTGAGGCTTGGACCCAGAAACGGCGTTCCTTACGTCACGACTTAAGCGAATAGGGAGTGGTGGTGCTGAACGCTTCTTCCACTAACATGTAACACACACACACTCGTAACACACGCTCAATGCGAGCGCTTCACTAACATGTAACACACTCGTAACACACGCTCAATGCGAGCGCTTCACTAACATGTAACACGCACTCGTAACACACGCTCAATGCGAGCACTTCACTAACATGTAACACACACTCGTAACACACGCTCAATGCGAGCGCTTCACTAACATGTAACACACACTCGTAACACACGCTCAATGCGAGCGCTTCACTAAATGCAACACACACTCGTAACACACGCTCAATGCGAGCGCTTCACTAACATGTAACACACACTCGTAACACACGCTCAATGCGAGCGCTTCACTAACATGTAATACACACTCGTAACACACGCTCAATGCGAGCGCTTCACTAACATGTAACACACACTCGTAACACACGCTCAATGCGAGCGCTTCACTAACATGTAACACACTCGTAACACACGCTCAATGCGAGCGCTTCACTAACATGTAACACACACTCGTAACACACGCTAAATGCGAGCGCTTCACTAACATGTAACACACACTCGTAACACACGTTCAATGCGAGCGCTTCACTAACATGTAACACACACTCGTAACACACGCTCAATGCGAGCGCTTCACTAACATGTAACACACACTCGTAACACACGCTTAATGCGAGCGCTTCACTAACATGTAACACACACTCGTAACACACGCTCAATGCGAGCGCTTCACTAACATGTAACACACACTCGTAACACACGCTCAATGCAAGCGCTTCACTAACATGTAACACACACTCATAACACACACTCAATGTCTTCTCGTCACGTGATCAGTGGCTGTGCTGCGCACTATGTACGACTCGGAACAGCTCGTGTTGGTTGGGCTAATGGAATTGAAGCGACTGTTATCCACCTGAATTAAATTGTTTTTATTTCTATAAAAGCTAAACTAGAGTGGAGGCGTAATGGTAACGTAGCGTTGGCATATTTTATCCTAGCTTCACCCTCACACTCCGTCATGACCAGGTCAAGACAATATGACACGAGACAGCTTTTCACTCAGTCTCACCCCTACTTCATATATAAAGCATATATAAAACTATGAGCGTGCAATGTTACGTTGTCAATTAGTAAGTCAAATGAAATAAAAGTAATTCCTAAAAAAGTGGGTCGCGACTTAATAACCAAGGGAAAATGTGGGTCCCACGGCCAAACCAGTTGAGAACCCCTGATCTAAGAGACTGTTTGCTTTTTATTTCCTATAGTGCACAAATAGATTCCATCGCAATATTTTAGTTTGTAAACATTACCCAATCTACTCGCTGAAGCTCTGCAAATTTATGGGTTCCAGTTTCACAGTCTGGGTCTTCTCAGGAAAGCTAGGAAATCTCTCTTTCTCTGTCTTTTGTTCGAGGCCAAGGCTACCAGTCATTCATCCTGTCTGTCCCTTAAATATGTCGTGTGGCGTATTAGTGGCAGAGACAATGGACTCAATCAGTCTGAATTCCACGGAGCGCTGCTGTTTTCCAAAGGAAACAAATTTATCTGAACGCACGGCACATGTCACATATCAGAGCTGCTTCACTCACAGGCCTTTCCAATCTGCATCTGCTGCCAGACCCTTTCAGCGCTCGTTATATGATGAAAACCATGAAGGCAAGATATTTCTTTACTTCTTTATGCCTTTTATCTCCAATAAAAATCCCTGTTTGTAATACTATGATACAAAACAGTTGCTTTATGCTTTGAAGTCAACATGAAATCAAAACGGACCGCATTTACTTTCTTAATACACATTCCAACTGTTCAAAAACACTGTGCTAACAATTGCCAAGATATATATTGTAATATGATATTGTGTATGTTCTCGTTTGGTTTGGTTTGATTGTGTTTCGGTTCCGTTTTCCCTGTTCTGGTTTGCTTGTGTTCCCTAGTTAGTTTCCTTGGTTGTTAACTCTTTACTCAATGTTTTTGAAAAAAGTTGCCAGCCACCGCCAGGGTTTTTGATTATCTTCACAAAAATTTGATGGCCCATAGAATATTTTGTTGTATGAATATCGAAGCATGCAATATATCAAAAGAAAGAGCAGACCCTCTACTTTTAAACAACAACAAAAACCCTTTTATTCTATCTAGTGTTGTAGTACTCGAGACCGGTCTTAAGTCCATTCTTTTGAAAGGTCTTGGTCTTGTCTCGGTCTCGACTGCATTTCTCCTTGGTCTTGTCTTGGTCTCGGACTTATGTGGCGTTCACACCGGACGCGATTCGCGCGATTAGCAAAGGTGGACGCTTGAACATTTTGAGTTTACTCGCTTCATTCGCTTCGTGTGACAACTACACAACAGACGCGAATTCGCGTCATGGGAGGGGCTTCTACATGAGCCAGCTCGTCTCGGTCACTTGACGTCTTTTTTGTAAAAAATACTACTATTAATGTGTGACAAAACGTAGTTTAGAGACTTTTTCAGGCGATAATATAGTTGTTTAAAGCTCAAATCTGTGCTTAATTTATAAAAAGAGTGCCTATTTGAGCATTTTATCTGGCGTTTTCGGAGTTGTGAGATCCAGGCGATCAGTGACATTCCGCGCTCGTTTACCCGGCGAGACCCGCCTTTCCTCGGCTAGTCCTTCTCACATTTGCCGCTGGCTCTGGCTCTTTTTTTCTGCTCCAGTCTCGTTGTGAAATGGCTGACATGGATTTTGTTGAGAGGGTAGCTGACTGTCCGACCTCCTCACTCACTTTCTTCCAAGCAAGATCCTTTTTATTCCTGTTCCTGTAGTGATAGGATGATGTATCATACAGCTCCGGGTATCCACATACGGCCACGATTATCTTGTCCTCCATTGTTGTTCGGATTTCTGCCTCCGCTTGTAAATGCGTCACTACTACAGCAAGCTCGTGATTGGTTAACGTTAGGGGTGGCACGGTACATGGAAAAAAACGAACGGTTCGGTTCGCTTGTTTCGGTTCGGTGTGTGTGCGTCGCACGGTTCGCGCATGCGCAATGTATCCTTGTGCCCGTATGTTACCTCAGACAGTGGATGTGCTTTTCGCGCGAAATAAGAGGTGTGTGTGGACATACAGTAAAGTAAAAGTGGAGTGCTGCAGGTCACGTCACATGTAGAAATGAAAGTGGGAGAGATAAGGAAGGCTGCCCGGAGTTGGAGGATGCGCATCGTATAGCAGGGCAGATGCAGTGCGAGAGCAGGTGCCGCGCCGCGCGTGCCCGTTGAGCAGACATACACTGGTAGGTTTGTCTCGCGAGTCGCGCAGCTGAACCGCGGCTCGTGTATTGCAAATATAGTCCATTCTGTCACATTTTCCGGTGTTCTCCTCCGACCCCTGTCTGTCTCGTGCTTTGATTTATGATGGGCAACATATATCTGCTGCGACCTGTTCCCCTCGGTCTCATACACACATGCATATGTTGTATATAAGTAGTTCACTTGATAAATGTAACATTTAAAAGTTAAGATATGCTTCTAGTTTTAATAATTTAAACATGCTTTTGAAGTTTGGGCAGAAACTTCTGGCAGTGTTGTGTTTTCGTGTATTTTATGTTATTTTTTCACAGCGCTGGATGTCATATGGTGATTGTGAAACACACAGGACACTTCATGGTGAAATGTGTTAATCAGGTCAGCTGAATTAAAGCCACAGTGCATTGTTCTGATCAAAATTGATACGATTAACATGAAAAATGTTACGCCAATGTGTCGGACTCGGTAGACAGCCAGTTAGGAAACAACTTGATATAACAATTTTTAATACTGTATCCTAATTAGATTAGATTAGATTCAACTTTATTGTCATTACATAACTACAAGTACAAGGCAACGAAATGCAGTTTAGGTCTAACCAGAAGTGCAATAGCAGCAAGTGCAGGATATACAGTGGTTGCGTAAGTGCAGGACATGGAAATGGAAATTCTTTTATTATTATTATTATTATTATTATTGGTCTCGGCACACGCTGGTCTTGGTCTCGACTTGGTCTCGGTATCCGCTTATATTATATAATGTTTTGCACATTACAAAAGTTAATTTTATCTGCATATCAATTCATAAACCTTTAACTAGTTTATTCACATGCTGAAAGTTTTGGACCAAGGTGGTATGTGCTACCAAGCCGCAAATATTTTACAAAAACAAAGTTAATCTATGACGAAACATCAAGAATCTGTTTAATTTCCGCAAAGTAACCTAACAACCACCGAGCATCACCTTAGCAACCACCCAGAACACCCTTGCAACCACCCACATCACTTTTGCAGTGAGTTTTACATAGACAAGAATCACATTTTCGTCACTAAATCATAAGAGTGTAACTGCAATTCCACCAGTAACCCTACACCACACTAAAATGGATGTCTATATGATGATGATGATGATGATGATGACACTCTCAGACTAAGCGTGCTCAGGGCTGTCTCCATGAACAATAACGCATTTGTGCCCTGAACCACCCACCCTGGCTCATTTTCCCTTCTTACTCACTGAGCCTAAAACAAATTGTGAAACCACATGTTCAAATATACAATACATATACCCTGACTAAATATTGATGAATCCGTTTCTATCGCACGCGTGTGTGTGTGTGTGTGTGTGTGCGTAGAGGAACAGAAGAAATGAGTCAGTGGTTTCTAGAGCCGGACCCAAAACCCCTGGTGTTGCACGTCCCGCAAAATGAGAAATGGGCTTTTCCACTTTGATTTATGCCCGCTCACACTGACCTACACGATCCTGAATAGATGGGCGTCTTCACATTTGAGTAATTACGAGATCAAACCGGCCCTTTTCCCCCAGTTGTTTTGTGTGAAAATGACATTGAGGAATACGCTGCAGTATTTTGTCGTGTTACGATTTTAATAAACGACCTTCGGGAGCCAAGAAACCGCCAGGCTCCAGTAAGACTAATATTGCCGTGTAAATGACCCAGAGAAATCACAGACAACCCCTGTTGAAAAGACACCAGAGATAACAGCAGCTGGTATATAACACAAAAACCAAGGGCTCGCACTCCTAAAAATAATAATAACAATAATAATAGGCCCATTTCTCCCCTCTCAGGAGAATCAAGATAAATCTGCAGAGAGCGATGCATTCTGAAGGGTGGTTTCTTCAGAAGGACGGCTTTTCACTGCAAATATTTGGAGTATCTACTGTTGCTGTGTGTGCGTGTGTGGTGAAAGATGGTGTGTGAGATGGTTTAAGCTCAACCACAACTGTCCTAATACGACTGCTGTCCACTCAATCTCTCTCACAGAGTTTCTTCATGCATTAGAAGTCAGGTAAATCAACGCATGAAATTGCAATGAAACTATTTAAAGTTTCCTGTGTTGGCAAACGTGTAATTGTCGAGGCCAACTGGAGTCTGAAACAGAGATTTTGCATTTATTGCATGAGCAAATTGAAATTGTATTGGAGCAACATACAGTACGTATACACACTACCGTTCAAAAGTTTGGGGTCAGCAAAGAAAGAAATTTACATTTTTACCCAGCAAGGATGCATTAAATTGATCAAATGTGACAGTAAAGATTTTATAGTGTCATATTTCTATGTCAAATAAATGCTTAGAATTTTCTAAAGCCCAACCGATTTATCGGTCTGCCGATTTTATCGGCCGATATGAGCCTATCACCTAAAAATA
The DNA here is from genome assembly GCA_023566225.1 of Romanogobio albipinnatus. Taxonomy (NCBI): domain Eukaryota; kingdom Metazoa; phylum Chordata; class Actinopteri; order Cypriniformes; family Gobionidae; genus Romanogobio; species Romanogobio albipinnatus. The sequence goes on from CM042240.1 coordinate 11,268,532, forward strand.
TGCCATAGGGATGGCTCGATTCCACAATTTTGGATTCGGTACGGTACCACAATCTAATACCTACACCGATATTAAAGGGTTAGTTCACCCAAAAATGAAAGTAATGTAATTTATTCCTCACCCTCATGCCGTTCCACACAACTCCTCTCTCAAGATCACTCACTCTCTGCTCTTGACTGAATAACTTTAATAAGGGTTCAACTATATTTATACAGTGAATATTATGAAGTGATATTTTACATTTTATTACTATTTCTGTACCTGAAAATCTAGTTTAGACCCATGAAAAACCTGAAAAGAACTGTTCTTCAGTTGCATGTTTGTTCTGTTGTATTTATGTACAATGTATGTATATTATACTGTATTATATATACTGTACCAGTCAAAAGTTTGGACACACCCATGGGAAAGTGTGCCCAAACTTTTGACTGGTACTGTATATATAATATACACATAAAGAATATCAGCCGATATATTACTTTTTTTACTCCCTAATATCGGTATCGGCCCCCAAAAACCCATATCGGTGAAGTTTTAAATGTCTTAATGCCAGCTGTTACAACTTGAAACCACCCTAATTGTGACCTGTAACTCTTAATAAATAACTTTTCCTGGATAAACCAAATTTGAGTTGGAAAGATTTGAGTTGAGTTTACTCAAAAAAGGACAAGTAATCTGTCCCTTTTTTAAAAAAAAGTGATGTTTACTTGTTTATAATGCAATGTTCTCAAGCGTCTATCTATTTTGTGTGTGTATGTGTGTGTGTGTGTGTGTGTGTGTGTGTGTGTGTGTGTGTGTGTGTGTGTGTGTGTGTGTGTGTGTGTGTGTGGCCTGGTAAACCCTACGTTATGGGGACAAAATGTCCCCACAAAGATGGCAATATCCGAAATCCTCATCCTTGTGGGGACATTTTTTGGTCCCCATGAGGAAAACATCTTATAAATCAGACTAAGTGATGTTTTTTGAAAATGTAAAAATGCAGAATATCTCCTGGGATGGGTAGGTTGTGTGTGTGTGTGTGTGTGTGTGTGTGTGTGTGTGTGTGTGTGTGTGTGTGTGTGTGTGTGTGTGTGTGTGTGTGTGTGTGTGTGTGTGTGTGTGTGTGTGTGTGTGTGTGTGTGTGTGTGTGTGTGTGTGTGTGTGTGTGTGTGTGATATACTGGCAGTGCTGTTTAATGACCGCAATTAAACCAATTACAAACACAAACACACTGTTCCAAGAAAACCCACAATTCCCATCTAAACACCTCTTGGGAATCTGTGCTAATTTTAAATGTAAAGATAAAAAATAGAAAGTGAAACACTGGAAAATGATGGCAGTGATAGCTCTTACAAACAAAAACAAACTGAAAAAGTTGCGTTGTTGAATGGACAGAGTATTTTCACGATTCAGAGTGAACTAAAAAACATTACATGCAAACCGATTGCCTTAAAAAAAAACAAGAAAAGTGAAATGGGAATAGTATGTTGTGCTGACAAATGCTTTGTTAGTAAAGTTCACTTACACAAGAGTTCTAGTAACTCAAACAGAACTACTTGATCTTTTACTTTAGATTTACTCTGGACTTACTACTATTGTTGTTACCATTGTTGTGTTTTGCTGAATGTTGAAGTGTGTGTGTGACTCAAGCATGATCAACTGCAAGATATTGTTACAAATATAGAGGGATTATATCAACCCAATTAAAAGTTTCTCAAGTGTTTAAGACGTAAGTGTATAGCAATACAATTGTAAACACTCATTATACGACATGAAGGGAAGATTTACATAGGTTGCTTTTAAAAGGTGTCTTAATTTTTGACTAAATCATGAACTAGAGGTCGACCGATAGTGGATTTTACAGATACCGATAACTAGGTTGGACCACACTTGCCGATAACCGATTAATCGACCGATAGTTTTTAAAATGGATACTGGATAAAAAAATAAAAAAAAGTAAAACGGTGCTAAAATAACAAGAAACAAGAATATAAAAAAGAAATTAAAAAACAGTACTGATCCATGAAAATGTGCAAAATTAAAAACGTACAAATATGAATATTAAAATGAGAAGTTTTAACAGAACAAATTCTTCAGAAAATAATTTAAAGGGGTGGTAAACCACGATTTCACTTTTCTAACTTTAGCTAGTGTGTAATGTTGCTGTTTGAGCATAAACAACATCTGCAAAGTTACAAAGTTCAAAGTTTAAAGCAAAGGGAGATATTTGCTTTTAAAGAAATCAATTTCTAAGGACTAGAGCAAACGGCCGCTAGGGACTACTACACATTCCTCGAAGGTCTCTGACATCACCAGCCCCAATATTTACATAAACCCCTCCTCCGAGAATATTAAATAAGGGGGGCGAGGCCATTTTGTATCGCCGCAGGGAAGCGTTGTTGTGGTATAGTTAGTAGGCTGGAGTGTTGTTGCCGCAAAGCCGACGAAACGTTGTTCATCCGGATCGCAGGTCCACTTTGTTCAGCCTTCCTAGGGACGAGGGTGCGTTGCAGTGCGTTTAACATACAACATGTTATATGCATGCGTGTATGAGACAGAGGGGAACAGGTCGCATTTGCAGCAGATATATGCTGCCCATCATAAATCAAAGCACGAGACAGACAGGGGTCGGAGGTGAAGACCGGAAAATGTGACATAATGGGCAATATTCATCTGTATTTGCAATACACGAGCCGCGGTTCAGCTGCGCGAGACAAACACTGTCAGTGTGAGACGGGAGATGGGTGCGTGCGGCTCCCGCTGCACATTTCTCGGAGGAAAGCTTCCACAATCATCGCGAGTTCAATGCAGGATTCGCACAACGGCTTGTCCTGAAAGATGGATTTAAAAACAGAAGCTGTTTACGGGCCACAACCTGTAAGTATGATTTATTTTTCGTCGATGTGTTTTCCTGTAATAGTTCGTATTGTTAATTGTACGTTGTAGCAAGGAAGTAAACATGACAACGCTGTTTGGCTCTGCTAACCAGTTTGTTAAATGCTCTTTCATACTTAACGTTATCCGACAAACACCTAACGTTACAAATTTTTTAAAATCTCAACAGCGAACTTGGCATTAGTGTAAATTATTCTTTGATTAGAGCTTTTATGTATTGTTTATCTACAGGCAGGCTAAACATGGTTCTGTGTTTGATTTGGATACTATAGTAAAGCCAATGTTTAGTGTTCATTCTTGTGACAGATATTTGGCTATAATCGTTCTAAAAATACAAAAGTAACGGTGCCATTCAGTAGCGATCACTATAGATCCGCAGTCTTTACTCTTGAGGACTGAACAGGTTCTGCTCGATCATCTTCACTAAAATTGTCTGGGTCTGATTCGGGCTCAAACTGGTTTTATTGACGCCATTGTTTCTAATACGACCCAAAGCACAGGCTACCGGTAAAGGGAAGGGGCGTGACGTTTCCGACAAACGTGCACTAGGCGGTTAGCGAATCACAACACACTGGGCCAGCTAACCAATCACAACACACTGGGCCAGCTAACCAATCACAACACACTGGGCCAGCTAACCAATCACAACACACTGGGCCAGCTAACCAATCACAACACACTGGGCCAGCTAACCAATCACAACACACTGGGCCAGCTAACCAATCTGAGCCCATTGCGGGGGGTTTTTTTTTCATACAACCCGGAAACCATCAGACCATTTTTACAAGGAGGGACAGAGCAGTGTAGAATAAAGGTAAAATATATGAAAAATAATGCAATTTTTTATAAACGAAGCATGAACACATGTTACAGTGCCCCCCACAAACACAATCAAGCCTTCGAAAGAATGTGTTTTACCACCCCTTTAAACATTACAATATTACAGGTCAAATTTGTTTCTTTACCTATAACCTAGAAACATGCATGTACATTTCATAGGGAACACTAAGCAAGTCCCTGTGCAACAAGGATGTATAGCTCACATGAACTATATGCATTATGCATACATTTTTACAGCATGTATTAATATGAGCAATACAACTGTACCTTGATCATTCATGTTAGTTCATAGTGCATTAACCAAGGTTAACAGATAAAAAAATCTAACAATTTAATGTTGAATTTAACATACTAACGGTGAACAATACTTCCACAGCATTTATTAACCTTAGTTAATGTTACAAATGGAATCTTACCGCAGTGTTACCATTTCATACACATCCAAACAGTCTGCTTTAGAAGGAGATTATCTAATAAAAAGCGAGTGCACTTCTGCTTTGTTTATGTTTCTGTCGCAGCATGACGATACAGTTTGCTTTCTCACATCACTAATTTTATATTTGCAACATTTGGGTCAGACTTGGATGTGTTTTTATCACATTGTTTTAACTGCTTGAGGCACTGATAATGTTAGAGTCCTCTCAGCCTCTCAAACACACACACTGCTGTTATTTACCTGTTAATGCAGCATCTAGTCAAGAAATGAATTACTTTATAATGATTTTGAAACAAGTACTGTAGTGTTCTGTATTCATACCGTTTCGCTGGCGTGTTTTAAACGCACAACTGATGTGTAAACACAAGGCATCAGTGAGTTTTTATTTGGCCTCTAGAGGCCGCTCTCGTGCTATATAATGCCAGCAGATCAGTGCCCGGTTGCATAAAGCACCTTAAGTGTAATTTTCCCTTAAGTTCGCCCTTATGTTTCCCTTAAAACTAAGGGTGTGGCAGAAAAAAACCCTTAAGTGTTACTTAAGCGTTTCTTTAAGTGAAACGTCACTAACACTTAGAATTCCCCTTAAATGCTGTTTATTCACTTAAAAAGCATTGCATAAATCCCCTTAACGGTCATTTCCTTACGTATAACTTAAGGTTTGGAAATCGTAACCTTAAGAGTAACGCGTAATGACATGGCTGAATTTATGAACCAGCTGAAGATCATTATGTGCCAAGAAGAATTTTTAGGGATAGGGAGAACCCTTTGGACCATCTTAGCGATGAAAAATTGTTGCAAGAATACCGATTTGACCGTTGCACATCGCAACCACTGAACACTTGCAGTCATGCGTACATTTCTGAATGAGATGAAGAAAAACTCACATAATTAAAGAAGTCGTTTGACGTTATAACAAGTCATTAATGTTTCATATAATAGAACCGAAGCTATAGATTGTGAATTTAAACATGTCTCGTTTACCAGCGGCTAAAGTCAGGAGGACTAGCCGAGGTAAGGCTGTTCCAGGCAGGTTACATGAGCGCAGCTCCCGGTGATCGACGGGATCTGACAACATTTTTAAATCAGTCCCTCCAGAAAAACGTGATTATGCGATCACATGATTTAATGCATAATCAGCCAAAGTCCACATATTTATGCGGGGGCCGCATTTTTCAAATACGCCGCACTTTTGCCGCGTAAATTGCCTATTTCCGCGTGCAAAATATGCGGGGCTAGCATGATTTCATAATCCCCGCATTTTCGTTGCAAAAAAGTCACATATATATTAGCAGAAAGTTGAAAAATGTTTGTTTACTTCACACAAGAGCCGCCATTTCCCCCTGTTGCCATGGGAACGTTTTGAAGTGACGTAATTACCCGACGCGAACGTCATCGAAAAGCTGCAAACCCCCGTGGAGAAACCATAGATATCGGTGAAACCATGATGAAGCGCAAACTCCCATTTGCCAACAAAAATAACAGCAAAAGAGCAAAGCAGTTTCCCAGTGTGCTGACCGATTTCAAAACACAGCATCACGAAGCTTTGAAGCGTTATGAATCAGTGAGTCGATTCAGCGGTTCGGATCGCCATCCGAATCATGAATCGACTTGCTGATTCATAATACGGATGGGCAACAGTGGTCGAGTAATCGAGTACTCGAACGTGACAGCGACCATCGATCATGAGAACGATGATCGCTCTGACTTAAAAAAAAAATATTTGTCTCTTTTTTATTGGTTATTGTGTAATTTTGCGCGGTACCTGAGGTCTGATTGGTTAGTGTTATACAGCACGCCTCCAGGTTATTTGAGACAGTCATTTTATAAAGATGTCTTTTTTTCAAAGACATTTATGCATAATCTAGCAGTTGTTTTTTGTTTTATATGTTCATGTTTTCATATACCTGTTTTCATGTCACATTTGTATTTGTCAACAACCATTTCCATAACAGTATTTTCATTATTGACGGACATGCCCCGCCCCCTGCACGTTTTTGCGACCTATCGATGATCGAAATGAGAAATTTACAAAAATGCCCATCCCTAATTCATAACGCTTCGAAGCTTCATGATGCTGTTTTTTGAAATCGGTCATCACTATATAAGTCGTTATTTAGATTTTAGCACAAAAACTATTGTCATCGCTTCATAAAGTTATTGTAGAGCCACTGCAGTGAGATGGACTTTGTAACGACGTCTTTAGTACCTTTTATGGGTCTTGAGAGTGCACATTGTGCCAATGGAGGCCTTTCTGAGCCATCGGATTTACACTAAAATATCTTCATTTGTGTCTGAAGATGAACGGAGGTCTGACGGGTGTCCAGTGACATGAAGGGAAGTCATTAATGACACAATTTTCATTTTTGGGTGAACTAACCCTTTAAGAGATTGCACTTTGTGCATTGGAAGCACTCAAATGTCTGATTTGTAAAGCTACCTCTGTAAAACAGGATGTTATTTATTAATTTTTTTCAGAAGTTGTAGCATATTCCTTTTGTAAAGCTACAGAACTTGTTTGACTCAATGTTTTGTAAATTTGAGCCGTGTGTTTATTAAGGTCTTCAATAAAACAAGATGAGAACTTAAATATTCCCACCACTTTCTGTGATGTAGTGCTTTTTTCTCTTTTTCATCAAACCGCAGTTTTTGCAGTTTATCGCATAAAATTACATACATTTTATTTTTGCATTTTCCGCATTTTCCATCGCATTTTTTTAGAAAACGTGCCGCATAATCAAGGATTTTTGCCCGCAACAATCACAAAAAAGCCGCATTTTTCTGGAAGGACTGTTAAATAGGTGCTATCTTTACAAATAAACCACAGATTTGAGCTTTAAACAACTACATTCTCAACTGAACAACTCTTAAAACTACATTTCGTGACACAATAACAGTAGTATTTTTCAATTTCACGGGCGCACACAACCACTATGAAAAGCCAAAACGTTGCGCGTCAATTTCGCTTCAAACGCTTGCTTTTAACACGTGTCCATCTCGCTTTGGACGCGCGAATGTATTCAAAGCTAGACGCGAATTTGACGCTCTATTCACATTTGGTGTGAACACAGCATTAGTGTCAGTGTTTTGCTTATCTATGGCAACAAGACTTTTATAACGTGAATCCAGGATCGCTGTCGTGAAACACTTAAATGTTTCCCTTACCTAAGAGAACCGTTTAAGAGATTATATGCAACACCCTTAAGTTATTCTCTTAGGTAAGGGGAAATCGTCCCTTAAGTATCATACTTGAGGGAAAAACTTAAGGAGCTTTATTCAACCGGGCACTGACCCTTCTCAGAGCTCTTGTAATGACAGCGCTCACCCGTCTCAGCCGCTCCAGCAACGGACGCAACACGGAAAAACTATCGGTGTGGATTTTTGCCGATAACCGATTGTTCCACCAATCAGCTATCGGTGCCGATTAATCGGCAAAACCGATGAATCGGTTGACCTCTATCATGAACTATCGTTAATTATTCAGTCAGAAGCTATAGGTCAACTTTTAAAAGCAATATATTTATTACTTCTCCCCGTTTGAAACCATAACTGTGATTTCTTGTTGCATCGCTGCATCAATAGGAAGAGAATTGCAATAATATGAATGTTTCAAGTGTCCAACCAAAGTGAACACTAATGATGAGTTGTTGTTTTTTTGCTTGACAAAATGGCACTCAAACCAATCAATTAATCTTAACTTGGGTTTTCTGAGTAAACAAGGAATAGTATGTGAATAGTACAGGTGACTAGATTTTTACAATTAAGTTAAGACATTAAGTAAAGTTAACTAAAAAGTGTTAAGTTAGAATCACTGTTGGATTTTACAGTGTTGCTATTCACTGTCTGTTCTCCACTGCAGAACCCAATAGTGCCCTGAAAGGGTTCAATCCTTGCCATAATTAATGATAGTGCTAAAGGATGGCGATCTAAATCTTAAAATATGAAGGGACATTTAAATATACAATTATATGCATTTTATTTTAGAACAGATATTTATCATTCAAAAACTGATGAATATCCTATATATATATATATATATATATATGATAACATCAAACAATTAACCCAGTACTTTTGCAAAGTGATCAATCATTAAATAATATACAAAATTCTCTTCATTCCTCAGTGTGGACAGGCGGCTTCAGATGTTTGTTTGCTTGTTTAACTAGCACGCTTTGGGCCTTAAATGGCCGTCTATACGTCTTAGTTGAGCTACAAAACGACTTTTGTGAAAATCTCCGTGCAGACGCTGTTTATTTGTCTGCAGATCAGTGTGTGTAAATGATCTGAGCTGGAGTGTGATGATCTGAGATGAGTTTATAACGGATCTGAAGCCGGAACCTGACCTTCATAAATAAAGGCTTAAGCTGGTCCTGAGAGGCGAAGCGGTTGGTGGCTGGTCACGGTGCGTCAGGGTCCGGCGCTGGGGTTTACTAGCTGCCGGACGGTTTATTGAATTCCAGTTCAATTCACAGACAGCTTTACTGTTGGCTCCAACCTGAGCACACTCAATAACAAACAGCCACGTAGAGCTGTTTACAGTCTGAGCTCCTACTGCCCACCCTCATGCAACACAAACCCCCATTCTCACTCTCTCAGACGTCCTTCAGCAGCAAAACCTACAGATTCAATACATTATACTCTAGAATAAAAGGTCCAATGGGGTTCTATATGGGACCCTGGGGTCCTTGACTCTAGGAGAAATGTCTTAAATGATTAAATACTTAAAAGGGTTATTTCATTTTTTTCTAGTGATTAAATATGTTTATGAGTAACTGATCCCATGATGGGAACCCCTAAAAGATTCAATGATGCGCCTGACAGAACCCTATAAAGGGTTAGTTCACCCAAAAATGAAAATTAGACCATGATTTACTCCCTTGACCCTTGAACCCTTGACGCATGTATATTGACGAACGCAGAAGTGCAGAGGATAGAGCAAAACAAAGCGTAGTGGCAGGGGTTACTCTTTTAGCGCAAGTCGACTTTTTAGTCGAAATTAGCAGTTATATGATGGATAGATGGATAGATCAGCTCATTTTAATTATCATAAAGTCATAATTAAGAGATAAAATGTTGAAAATATGATTTTAAAAGTCTTCATTATTAGATAAAGTCAAAAATATGATTTTAAAAGTTATAATAGTGAGATAAAATGTTGAAAATATGATTTTAAAAGTCCTCATTACTAGATAAAAAGTCAAAAATATGATTTTAAAAGTTCTAATAGTGAGATAAAATGTTGAAAATATGATTTTAAAAGTCCTCATTATTAGATAAAAAGTCGCAAATACGACATGCTAAGTCATAATTATAAAATAAAATGTTGAAAATATGATTTTAAGAGTCCTCATTATTAGATAAAAAGTCAAAAATATGATTTTAAAAGTTATAATAGTGAGATAAAATGTTGAAAATATGATTTTAAAAGTCCTCATTATTAGATAAAAAGTCAAAAATATGATTTTAAAAGATATAATAGTGAGATAAAATGTTGAAAATATTATTTTAAAAGTCCCCATTATTAGATAAAAAGTCGCAAATACGACATGCTAAGTCATAATTATAAAATAAAATGTTGAAAATATGATTTTAAAAGTCCTCATTACTAGATAAAAAGTCAAAAATATGATTGTAAAAGTACTAATAGTGAGATAAAATGTTGAAAATATTTTAAAAGTCCTCATTATTAGATAAAAAGTCAAAAATATGATTTTAAAAGTTATAATAGTGAGATAAAATGTTGAAAATATGATTTTAAAAGTCCCCATTAGATAAAAAGTCACAAATACGACATGTTAATTCATAATTATAAAATAAAATGTTGAAAATATGATTTTTAAAAGTCCTCAGATAAAAAGTCGAAAATATGACATGCTAAGTCATAATTATAAGATAAAATGTTAAAAAAAATATGATTTTAAAAGTCCTCATTAGATAAAAAGTCAAATTTATAACATGCTAAGTCATAATTATAAAATAAAATGTTGAAAATATGATTTTAAAAGTCCTCATTATTAGATAAAAAGTCGAAAATATGATTTTAAAAGTTATAATAGTGACATAAAATGTTGAAAATATGATTTTAAAAGTCCCCATTATTAGATATGATTTTAAAAGTTATAATGATTGATGGGGATTATTTAAAAAAAAGTATTGGGTGAATTTTTACTATTTTAGGCTGGTTGATTACACACACACACACACACACACACACACACACACACACACACACACACACAAACACACTGTGGACACACATCTGTGTTCAAACACCTTATAAAAGTGAATTTTGCATAATATGTCCCATTTAAAATTGAGTCAAGAACCCATTGAGTCCATTTGAAACCTCTAAGGGTTGTCTTTCTTCTCTAAAAAGAAGATATTTCGATTTTTTTTCCCCTCAATGGGGTCCAAAGTTTGGCTTTGCATTGCAGTAAAGTGATATAGACGGCACATTTGTTAGATGTTCAATTGTGTTTGTTGTTTTTTTAAAGACGCAGTGTCCGCAGAAATTTGCGCGATGAAAGTCCAGTGTGACCAGTGTGGCTTTAAACCAAATACCAAATGAACGCAAACGTCCGAGAAACATTTCAGTTCGAATTGAGATCTCCTCTTTTGAAACTCTGGAGAGACACACATGAGATTTATTTTTCCTCAGGAGAAACATCTGAGAAGCATGAGACTTAAAGGCCTCCATTTAATCTCATTACTGTGCTCTTGGAGAAACGCTTGAGACATGAATGAGATCTGAGTGCTTTCCCCGTGGGAAGTGTGTGTTACAGTAGCAGACGGCTGCGGTCTGAGCTCTGTAAGTAAAAACAGTCGTCTCGTGTTTTCTCCGGCCGCAGGAGTAATGATATAATGGAGGTATGGGGTCCCTGCGGGCTCCGTCCTGCAGTGTTTAAAGGACGAGCAGCAGCGACAGAGACGCTCTGCTGTAATCACTTGAAATAGCTGCAATCAGACGGCGTGCCAGCTCGTATATTTTCTGCATTATGTATTTACAGAGGAGACACCGGAGAAAATGACTCTGGTGGCACATCTCAAATGACAGCCTTAAAAAGAGAAAAACACTTTATATTCAGATACAGATGCGGAGAGAGACTCTAATGCCCCCTTCAGGAGGAAGAAGACAACACTTCCTCTGCTTCCTTTTAGCTAGAAATCAAAGCATTCTCATTTCGTTTTTGAATGGGGATGATGTCCAACTTATTAGAAATACTACCTTAACCCTGTAAAGCCAGACATATGAAAAAACTCATGTTTAACAGTAGGGCTGGGTATCGATTCAGATGTTCCGATTCGATTTCGATTCGCAAACTCTCAAACCGATTCGATTTTCGATTCTTGATTCAACTCAATGAATATAGATTTAATACAAATACTATATTTATTAAAAAGAACATTGAACAAGTTTACAAGTGGGTAATTAAAAAGAAATTAAGAGCCACAAACCTGTATATTAAACTCTTTTTATTTTAGGTACACTTCCTACATTAAAACAGAACCCATCTCTATATTTCAAATGCATACAATTATGTTAAAAATAGGGATGGCGAAAACTAAACATTTTCTTGACCGACCACCGAGCCTCATTAGCCGGTTGAAACCGGTTAACCGATTAGTTGAAAAAATATGCTGCGCTATTTGAAATAACAGCCGCAACTCGCGAGCCGCGCCTGCAATTTCGCAACTCTGTCGCATCTCTCTGCCGCTCTGCCTCCCGCTCTCACACACACACACACGCACACACACTGTCCAGGCGCCGCCGCCTGCCTTCCACTCACGTCAATTTTTTTAAATCCCCTACAGCGCGAAACATGAGTCCCGCAAACGCGGCGCTGAGGAGCTTGTTTGTAATCGGAGGACAAATGGCTCCTTAGTTTCGAAATGGTTTGGGCACAAGGTGATCGCGTTGAAAATAAAGGCTATTGTCTAGCGTTAGAAGCTCATTTGAAACATTGCCGCGACTCATTTAAGATAATGACAGCTCCGAAGAGACGCCGCTTTAGTTCGAGGTAGTGCTAACAATAATAAAGAAAGATGATGATCAACACCTTATGTGTTACCACTGAAATGTAGATGTAATATATTTAGTCCACTGTCTATAATAGCCTAATTTAGAGATCACTTTTTTTTTTTTTAACCGACAACCGACAACTTTGATCGGTTAACGTTGATACGGTCAACCATCGGTCAAACGGTCATCGGTTAACATCCCTAGTTAAAAACAATACAATTGTGTTTTATGGATATTTTGATACATTTATTCTAAAACATAAAAAGGATATTGGATGATTTTCAGAAATTTTCAGTAAAGGACAAGCTTCTCTTGCGATTTAGCCGAACGTCATTCAGACTCTGTCCGTTTTTATGAAGGCTTGTTCCTCCAGGGGCGTCTGTGCTTTGATTCGTGCCCCGGATGATGCCTTCGAATGGCGATCGCATCTAAGGATTTTATCTTTGCGACAAGCATATATGCGATACCGGGCAGGATCGACTGGAAACCCCCGGGACAGAGAACCGGGGCGGATCGAATGAGACCAGTTGAAACTTTAACCGGCTATATCTCAGAAACGCGCCGGCGAAACGTCTGTAATTCGGGTCGATCGTAGTGCCTGACGAGGCCTTTCAAGGATCGAGGTCGTAACCGGGAATGGGTGCTTTCTTTGCTCGTCATCTCTCCGCCGGGGGATGAGCCGGAGTTCCCCGCGTCCGAGCCTCCCTCTGCACCGCTTGTTACTTTTCATACACGAGAAGCGCGTTCCTGGACACAAGAAGTTGCCGTGCTAATTAACAATACCTTAACGTGCTGACTTATGTGGACTAACTTTTATTTGAGGAAATCTGTTTATAATATAGGCTAAGCTATTAGGTTTGAATTATTGGTCCTGCGCTGTCTATTGACTGTTGATTTATCATTTGTGAGATGCCATTTAAGCACTGAATGAAGGAATGACAGGCGCACCTCTCGCTCCTTTGTAACATCGCACAAGGCCAATAAGAGGGTGACATCTAGTGGAGAAGACTGGTAATTAGATTTACGTTAATCTTATGTTCCAATTTTACTAAATAAATATGGGGGGAAAAAAATCGATTCTTGGCCTTTGAGAATCGATTTTGAATCGACCACATTTTAAAAAACGATTAATCGAAAAATAGTTTTTTTGCCCAGCCCTATTTAACAGTTTATTGAAAAAATGTGTTTTTGTTGAGGATCATATTTTATGGCTCATATAGTATGATGTAGTGAGAATATGGAGCTCGAGGAGGAAGAAACGCCTCAATTTTATTCAGAGGTCCAAACTGAGCAAAAATATGAAATTGGTGCATATGGCCAAAAAGTACGATGTAATTCTGACGCTTGTAATGTAAATCAATGCGATCTTAAAGGAACACGCCGACTTTTTGGGGCTTATTCACCGTATCCCCCAGAGTTAGATAAGTCCATACATACCGTTCTCATCTCCGTGCGTGCCATAACTCTGTCTGACGCACCCACCGCTAGCCTAGCTTAGCACAAAGACTGAAAGTAAATGGCTCCAGCTAGCCTACTGCTCAGGGTGCAGCGGCGCAAAGATATTATGCAGCGCTTGAAAATAGTCCCCAGCACACTCTCTATGCAAGTAGGTTGTCACGATGGTTATGTTGACTGAAGTTAGCCTATTTTCAGGAGCTGTGTAATGTCATTGCGCCGCTGCACTCATGGTATATCAGTCTAGAAGTAGAACAGGGGTGTCCAAACTTTTTTAAAAAGGGGCCATTTTGGAAGTTGTGGACACACCCGGGGGCCGGTCCCTTTTCTAATATATATATATATATAACTAACATGTTTTGTTTCTTGGAAACATGACAGATTTTACAAAAGCTTGAGCTGACAGTAGAGTAGCTTGTGATAGGACATAGATGTAAATGTATAGATATTTAAAGCTACACTGTGTTACTTTTTTAGTTTATTCTTAGCTAAAAACACTTAAAATATATGTGCTCATTAATGTATATTTACTTCTTTCAAGTAATATAGTATTCTCGTAAGTTTATAATATGCCATTGAAAATACATACGGGTAAGGGGTTCGAATGGGGGTCGCCATGTTGTCCCTCCATCTTGAAAGTACATTAGCCAAAGAGGGACATACCCGTAAATTCAAGCTTCGCCTTTCGCGTTTTAACACTCGATGGCACCGTGTCGAATGTGAAGAGGGGGATTGCTTGAGACTGCTATATGAAAACCTGAAAGCCTTTTTGAAAGTCTGTTGCTGATGGAGGATCACTCTTATTCTCGAGGATATGTAACAGAGTCGCCAAGGAAGCGAAAAAGAGAATTAAGACGGCAACACAACAGGCAAATCAACACTAATGGACGAGGTCGAACTGGAAGCCATGTTAATCTTGGACTAAATCGGCCACCGTAGGAGTTAAAACGAAATCGGAATTGGGAGGAACAGAGACTAATATTTACTGGATGGTCATATACCTTTTCACCGCTAGATGGGGGAAAATATCACACAGTGTAGCTTTAACAACCTTTCATCAACAAAAAAGTTTTAATGGGTGAAATTTTAATATTATTAATGAGTTAGAACTCTACTTATTTAAATTAATGAGCACTCTATGTAGATCACCACAGGTAAAACCACACTGCAAAAAAGGCTTTTCTTACTTACTATTACAGTCCAAATATCTACAAATTCTTAAATCAAGATGCTTTTACTAAGGAATTATTTATGGGGGAATCTAAATGAAGTGAGTTTTTGCTTAAAACAAGCAAAATTATCTGCCAAATGGGGTAAGAACAATACTCTTGTTTCTGTTTGGGACCGGAACGAGAAACAAGATTGCAAACAGAAACAATATTTTTGTATACCCCATTGGCAGATTATTTTGCTTGTTTTAAGCAAAAACTCACTTCGATTTTATTTTATTTTCAAGAAAAAATATATGATGTCAAGAATTTTTAGATATAGAGCATTTTTTGCAGTGCACACATGAAAAAAGCAAAAAGCAAAAAATATTATTTCTATATCTAGAATGGCTTTATGGTCTATAAACATAAATACAAATTCGTAAAACTTCAAGTTTATGACAAAAATAGTCCTATTACTCATTTAATACATGTCTACATTAAAAATGAAATAAAATTAGATATTAACCTACATTTCTGACAAATTACCACGGTTACAGGTAGTGTTACTTACCACAGTACACCCATGATAAATGTTGGTGAATTGTTGGTTGAAACTGGATCGGCTCAGTGTTTCTCCTGATTTGCATGTTAGTGTTGTTGATTAAGTCAGCGCAGTTTGAACTGGCTTTAAAATAAATCACAGAGAGTTATGCAGATCGTATCGGAGACCTCTGCGTTGATCTCGGACGCTTCTCATTGGCTGTTTAGTGGTCGTGTGATCGAAACACTCAGCAAATAAACACATTTGTTCAGAGTCAGAGCTTGCGAGTTGCGCTGCGCACAAGTAGCGCTGTTTCGTTCCGCTTTTAGTGCGTTAATGTTTCCCTAGCCTAAAATCTAGTACTGCCACCTTGTGTTGACATTGTGAACCTGCACGACTTGTAAATTATGCGTTATGGGCCACATATAAAACATTTTAATAGACACGCTGCGGGCCTTTTGAAATTCATCCCCGGGCCGCATTTGGCCCACGGGCCGGACTTTGGACACCACATGTCTAGAAAATCGCAAACAAAATTTCCATTGGTCTTAGTACCTCATTTATCAATCTTGCGTAGAAACGGGCGTATATGTTGGCGTAAGATTATGCGTACACTCCTCTCACCGCCTGATTTATGAAGCTGTGCTTACGTTTGAAATCCAGGTGTACGCAATACCTGCCCTTGATAAATGCCGCGGCTGAAAACGCGCGTCATTTGAATAACACGCCCCTGTATATTCAAGTCTCCGCCTCCCCACGCCCTCATTTTACGCCATGGACACACGGAAGACGGCAAAGAAGCGAAACTTCTCCGACGTGGAGATCAAGACCATCACCAGGGAAGTGGGAAAAAAACTAAATAGTTTTATTTGGGAGTTTAAAGAGTGGGATTAAAGGCGCCCACAAAAACAAAATATGGACCCAAATTACGAGTAGCCTACTGTTAATAGTGTGGGGGTTGAGAAGCGCACTCCAGCAGAGGTAAGAGTGTTTTATTGCTTAATATAGACCAATAGTGATCAAGTTAAGCATGAGTTTTCTTCTTTATTGTAGGTGAAAAAAAGTGGTCAGATATAAAGATCGCCAGAGGAGCCAGAGTCAGACTGATCACAAGGCATTATTTTACAGCACGCGTTTAAATTATGTTGTTAAAACAATTAGCATTTAATTTCGTATCACTTCACATTGGGGTGTACAATAGTGATGATTATGTGATGTGGAGTACCATTCATTCACATTAATAATTGCATGACAATTTGTAATATTCTTATTATTATTATGATTTGTATTATCAATGATGCTTATTGTTATTTAGAAGAAGAATGTCGTTATTATTATTATTTGTAGTATTATTATTATTATTATTATTTAAAAGAAGAAGAATGTCATTTTTATTATTTTGTCAGTCTGAATTATTTTCAGTCCCAGTCCGTGCGCAGCTGCCGGGCCTAACCCTGAAACATCAGGTAAAGCGCCCAGGCTCGCAACTGGAGGAATACATATGCCAACAAATCAAATGCTTTGGTAAAGTCACACAAATTAAACATTGAAGTCCATGTTACACAAAAATAAACACTGACATTTATAATTACTATGTTGTTGTTGTTGTTGTTTTTTGGGGGGGGGGGGGGTTTACAGTGGGTCATAATATATCATATCTTTGAGTTTGTCAGTGCATTTTGTGGTGTTAGGAATTGTTTTTCTGCGCATTTCCGCACTAACTCAAAACGTGCGTACATGTACACCACCTCCTGAGCTGGCGTAGGATTTGAGCGTGCCGTACGCCAACGTCCATATTGATAAATCTCAAAGTCACCGTGGTTTTGGGTGTACGCTGGAAATTTGGTGTACGCACTTTTGATAAATGAGGGCCATTGTAACTATACACATCGCAATATGTATTTAGGAAAATGTTGGCGTTATTTTGTCACGTATTGAGCAGTAGCTGGAGCCATTTACCTCCAGTCTTTGTGCTAAGCTAGGCTAGCGGTGGGTGTGTCAGACAGAGTTATGTAGGGCTGCACGATTAATCAAAATCGAATCATGATTTGGCTTGTGCGATTATGAAAGCGCAAAGGCTGCGATTTTAATGAAATAAATAAATGCCCAGCGTGTCAGTGAAGAGCGGCTCTGTGATCAGTAAACGCTGCTCCGTCTGAAAGCACTGCGAGTTTGACCAACATGTGTCAAAAACTAGTAATGTGAAGCGTTCATAAACCTGTTGTCCAACCAAAAACAACGTTTAATAACATGTTTTAACTCACTTCATATCGTCAGTCGAGCTGATGAGGCTTCTTATCACAGAATGTCAATCAGCACTGAATACTTTATTATTATGAAAATACCCGAGAAGGCTTGAAGAACTCAATACACCATATCTTGTCGCAGAAGTATTATCTTCATGTTTAATCAGTCAAAGCATTTCTATCTTTGTTTTATTCAGCATTCAGTGCGAGCTTCACTTTAGGGATTTCCTGAAAACGAGCGATTACTTCTCAGGCGCAAATGTGCTGTTTCTGCTCGAGGGCGCCCTCTGGCCTCCAGTGTGAATGACACTTTTGGGTAGAAAATAAGAAAAATAAAACTTCTCTCTAAATAAATGTATATGACAATCCAAATGTTTTTCTTCAATGTACAGGAGTTTTAATCCCCACAGTGGATGCATAAGGGGCTCATATTTCATATTAAAGACATAGACTTTAAGAAATTGATATCACAGATAAAAAGCACAGATTTGTATAATAATAATAATAATTGTTTTTTACAATAAATCCTTAGACCTTTCTAATGATTTTTAGTCATAGGCTGTCTGCATACTAACAGGTAACCCATAATTTTTAGTTTTCGGTAAAATATAAATATTATTATTATTATTATACTGTTATATTTATTTATTTGTTTTTAATAATGAATGTTATTGTAATAGTAATATTTCTTATTTGTATTTAGCAATAACAATCATAATTATTATTATTAGTCACATTAACATATAAACACAAAATGTTATATACACACTTTTTATTTGTAAAAATTCATAAGTAATAATAATCACATTTTAAATCGCAATTTTAACCAGAATAATCGCAATTAGATATTTTCCCTAAATCGTGCAGCCCTAGAGTTATGGCACACATGGAGATGAGAATGGTGTGTATGGATTTATCTAACTCTGGGGGATACGGTGAATAAGCAAAAGTCCCAAAAAGTCGGCGTGTTCCTTTAATTAGGGATGCACCAATACCACAAGTACAAGTACAAGTACTTACATTTGGCTACTTGCCGATACCGAGTACTGATACGAGTACTTCATACACCATTACAGTTCTTCTAACAATGTTTTATTTTCATCAGATGTTTTTCACTTTCTGACTGTAACAAAGTAAATACACAAATTGATGCTGTTGCTGATATTTTAATATTCAACTTGGTGTTTTCCTAAACAAACATGGCACTGCTGCCCATTTCACATTAATGTAACCTGTAACATTCAGTGGATTCCAGTACCACACAACATAGTAGCAGAACCACTGAATTTAATTATTATATGTTATCATAGCCATACAGCCCTTTTCGGGAAAGTGAGAGGCTGGATCTTTTTGATGAAAATATCTACAATGTGTGACACAGAGCTAGGGATGTGCGAGACTAGTCGATTAAAAGTTAGTGCTTCTGCTAGACAACTTGGAAAATACTAGTCATTTACATTTTTTGGGCACATTTAAGGTTTTGCTTTAAATATATATATTTTTTTTTACAAAGGCTATGTTTAAATTACTGTCGTGTTAATGGTATATCTTGAAATTAATATATTATTTTGAAAAGTTTATATCTACAGCAAAACAAAATCATTTCATTTTACCTTTTGCATGTGTTGGTTTTCTCTGGCGCTCGCGGAGGCTTCAGATAAATCTCCACTCGGGTGAAGGAGGATTTTGAAAGGTTACACAAAACTTTTCCATTTTCTTCCGTCATGTCAAACTAGTATAACAATTAAGCTTGCTTAGGCTTGTTATACTACCGGGGTTAGGCTAGTCATTGCGCACATCCCTACTAAACAGCCCTTCACTTTCAGCACTCACTACCGAGAGCTATCTGCCTCACGAGCGGTTAAGCTGTGTTTATACTCGCCGCGTCCGCACTAGCGCTCGGATGCGGGCAGCAAAAATGAAGCTATTATGAATACTATTCAAAAATGAATACTATTATGGCAGTCCTGCGCTTTGAGAGCGAGAAGGGGCAAGTGAAAGACAATTTAACTTGCCCAACCGGACAAGTAGTCTGATTAAAGCGTCAATAACAAAAAAAAATATCTAGGGAATCACCAAAATGCAAGAATGAGTCTGCATTCATTTAGTGTAAGTGGCGATTGATAGTTGATAATAATATATAATGTATAATGTACTGACGGTAACAAGGTTGCGCTGTTGACGCTCGCGCAGCCTCTAGAGGAGAAATCAAAACAAATCAGCGCCGCTCAAACAGAGAAACTCAATCACATACTGAGGTGGAAATTCAAAATGTGGAGTTTTTATAACACACGATACAGTTAAGCAACATCACACGACCAAGAGTGCTGAATACCAGTCCTTCCAGAAAAATGCAGCTTTTTTTTGTGATTGTTGAGGGCAAAAATCCTTGATTATGCGGCATGTTTTCTTAAAAAATGTGATGAAAAATGCGGGAAAACGCGGGAAAATGCGGGATATTTATGCAATTTTATGCGATGAAATTGCGGGAACTTGCAAAAACTGCGGTTTGATGAAAAAGATAAAAAAAGCACTACATCACAGAAAGTGCTGGGAATATTTAAGTTCTCGTCTTGTTTTATTGAAGACCTTAATAAACACACGGCCAAAGTCAAACAAGAGTCAAACAAGTTCTGTAGCTTTACAAAAGGAATATGCTACAACTTCTGAAAAATGAATAAATAACTTCCTGTTTTACAGAGGTAGCTTTACAAAACAGACATTTGAGTGCTTCCAATGTACAAAGTGCAATTTCTTAAAGGGTTAGTTCATCCAAAAATTTAAATTCTGTCATTAATGACGTCCCCTCATGTCGTTGGACACCCGTCAGACCTCCGTTCGTCTCTAAATAACAACTTATATAGTGATGACCGATTTCAAAACACAGCATCATGATGCAATGAATCAGCGAGTCGATTCATGATTTGAACGATCCGAACCGCTGAATCGACTCACTGATTCATAACGCTTCAAAGCTTCATGATGCTGTGTTTTGAAATCGGTCAACACACCGGGAAACTGCTTTGCGCGTCTTTTGCTGTTTTTTTTGTTGGCAAATGTGAATTTGCGTGCTTCATCATGGTTTCACCGATATCTATGTTTCTCCACGGTGTTTGCAGCTTTTCGATGACGTTCACGTCGGGTAATTACGTCACTTCAAAACGTTCCCATGGCAATAGGGGGAAATGGCGGCTCTTGTGTGAAGTAAACGAACATTTTTCAACTTTCTGCTAATATATATGACTTTTTTTGCAACGAAAATGCAGGGATTATGATATCATGCTAGCCCCGCATATTTTGCACGCGGAAATAGGCAATTTATGCGGCGAAAGTGCGGCGTATTTGAAAAAATGCGGCCCCCGCATAAATATGCAGACTTTGGCTGATTATGCGTTAAATCACGCGAATCAATTAATATCAAGTCACTTACATTTTAGACACAATATTGACTCTTTTTGTTCTGTTTCAGCAGCGAAAAAAATTCCAAACAAAGACCACAGCAGAACCACAGCACGTCTCACAGCAACTGAATGATTCAGTGTTTTGAACGAATTGGTTGAGTCAACGATTCAATGACTCATTCATAAACAACTGCCTCATGCTTGAATGAATCAGCCGTTTGAATGAATCGTTTGAATCAATGACTCACTCATTCAGACGGTCACCTGCTGCCACCTACTGGCGGTTTAGTTTCATGTTTAAACATTCTCTCCAACATTTCTTACTTGTATATTTAAGAAATATTTACAACAATCTCATAACATTATTTAATGCAGTTGTAATTTTTCAGTATAAATTATTTAATTTGATTGGTAACAGCCCTATAGTGTCTTAATCTAGTTTAATTTATTGACCTTGTATCTAGTTTGATTTATTTAACCGCTTTTTGAGAAGTTTTATCCAAACTTAAATGGTTGTTATTCAAGAGTGCTATGTATTAAAAAGCACTCGAAAATATGAAAGTACGAAAAAGTTATGGAAATGTATTAAATTTACTGTAAATCAAAATGTACTGTACTAAATATTTTTTATTTTATATAAAATATATATTTTACAAAATAATTCTTAAATGACTATAAAATACCAAGTTGTGTTCCAAATTTGAAGTTGATATCACATCAAAAATGTGAAGTTCTTATGAGATTTTGTTTACCAAAAATAGCCATCGGGTGTCACCCACAGTCCATTGATTTGTTTTGACGCACTCTCCTGTAACAAATTAATACATTTCCCAGTCCAAATATCACTTATATCTCGAAATAGTCCAAAAATATGGAACCTTGAGACTCAGACCTTTCCAACGATATGCGTTTTGTCAAGATTAGAAAAGGTTTCGATTATAAAGTGGGTAAAATAAACGGTGTAATATAAAACCAGCCACTAGGGGAATAATTTAACGTGCCATGGTTTCCATGGTAACACTTTCAAAATGGTTTTCACAGGATGAATTTTCAGTTTGTAAGCTTTCTAATGTATGATGACTACTAAAATATGTGATATGAACAAAAGCAATAAAAAAAAGAGCACCAAGCGACCCGCTAGCGGCGACGGTAAATGGGTTAAATATAATTTTTCACTCTATATCTCCCAATAATATTAGTAAGATGACATTTAAATGTGTAGTTTTATGATTAAATCACTGTAGCTTTAATTGGGAGATGAACAAATAAACACACCTCAAAAGCCTGATGGATCATATTTGATACTTACGAATAAAAATGATCAATGTAGTTAGCTAAACTTTAAATTTAGCGTTAAAATAACTTCACAATTTAAGTTGAGATAACACAAATATCCAATACATTTTACAATTTCAAGCTGAGTAAACTTAAAATCATAAGGCATCACGAACACTTAATTGTTAAGTTCAAACAACACATTTTGTATAGTGAATAATGCAGGATCTTCTAACGAATGAAACGCAAACATCCTCTTAAACAGAATAAAAACACCATCATAAAGAGTCGAAAGGCTGCGGAGTCGAAGAACAATATCTCTGTGTTTCCCACCAAAATCAGCAGTTCAACCCAGAAATCTTTGCCACACACACGTCCTGCCAAGAGCAAGTCAAATATGCCGTGTTTGTACAGCGAAAGTTCACGTCACAAGTGAATTCTGAGCAGAAGGAACGACAAACTCATACATTAAGTGGTGTTTTGAGAGGCAGGCATCGCTACTGTCATTCTTGGGCCCTTAGGTGATGCTATTGGCTGCAGAACCTCTTTGGGGAACATTAATAATCGCTTATTTGGCTTAGCACATTGCTAACTGGTTAGCCTGCTTTATATATTATACTGTATACAGTTTATTAAAAGACCAATAAGAAAAGGTTTTTTAATAGCTAGCTAGAACAAAACATTGCAATAGTCCGGCACACTTTTTGATCAGACAATTGGTTATTCTTTGGGGTAGGATTTGATACACCACCTTTTGACTTGAGGCAATGAGCAACAGCCCAGAATAGCCTATGCTTAACAACCACCCAGAACAACCTAGCAACAATTTAACACCCACGCAATATAACATCCAGCTGAGAACATCCAAACAATCATTTAACAACCACCCAGAACAACCTTGACAAGCACCAAAACAATGTAGAAATCAAAAACCCACCCCGAAAACTACCATTAGACCTAGCAACTGCTTAACAACCACCTAGTAACCTCTCAACCACCCAGAACACCTTAGCAACCATTTAACAACCACCCAGAACAACCTTGACAAGCACCAAAACAACATAGGAATCAAATAACCACCCCGAAAACTACCATTAGACCTAGCAACTGCTTAACAACCACCTAGTAACCTCTCAACCACCCAGAACACCTTAGCAACCATTTAACAACCACCCAGAACAACCTAGACAAGCACCAAAACAATGTAGAAATCAAAAACCCACCCAGAAAACTACCATTAGACCTAGCAACTGCTTAACAACCACCTAGTAACCTCTCAACCACCCAGAACACCTTAGCAACCATTTAACAACCACCCAGAACAACCTTGACAAGCACCAAAACAACATAGGAATCAAATAACCACCCCGAAAACTACCATTAGACCTAGCAACTGCTTAACAACCACCTAGTAACCTCTCAACCACCCAGAACACCTTAGCAACCACTTAACAACCACCCAGAACAACCTTGACAAACAACATAGGAATCAAATAACCACCCCAAAAACTACCATTAGACCTAGCAACTGCTTAACAACCACCTAGTAACCTCTTAACCACCCAGAACACCTTAGCAACCATTTAACAACCACCCAGAACAACCTAGACAAGCACCAAAACAATGTAGAAATCAAAAACCCACCCAGAAAACTACCATTAGACCTAGCAACTGCTTAACAACCACCTAGTAACCTCTCAACCACCCAGAACACCTTAGCAACCATTTAACAACCACCCAGAACAACCTTGACAAGCACCAAAACAACATAGGAATCAAATAACCACCCCGAAAACTACCATTAGACCTAGCAACTGCTTAACAACCACCTAGTAACCTCTCAACCACCCAGAACACCTTAGCAACCACTTAACAACCACCCAGAACAACCTTGACAAACAACATAGGAATCAAATAACCACCCCAAAAACTACCATTAGACCTAGCAACTGCTTAACAACCACCTAGTAACCTCTTAACCACCCAGAACACCTTAGCAACCATTTAACAACCACCCAGAACAACCTAGACAAGCACCAAAACAATGTAGAAATCAAATAACCACCCCGAAAACTTCCGTTAGACCTAGTAAACTCTCAAACACCCAGAACACCTTAGCAACCCTTTAACAACCACCCAGAACAACCTAGCATTTGCTTGACTACTGTACAGAACAATCTAGAAACCACCCAAAACACACTAGCTTATTTTAAATGTATTCTGTTTTCCATTGATCCGTGAACAAAACTTAACTAAATGTTATTTGTAGCAACTTGTGTTTTGTTGCAACTGCTTAGCAACCACCTAGTAACCTCTTAACCACTCAGAACACCTTAGCAACCACTTAACAACCACCCAAAACATGCTAGCAAAACCTTAACAACCACCCAAAACATGCTAGCAATTGCTTGACAACCGCACAGAAAAATCTAGAAACCACCTTTAACAACCCAAGCTTATATTATTAATTTGCAGTTTTTTGTTGAAGTGTGAACAAAACTTAGCTGCCTCCATCGAATAATCACAATTTGTGTTTTGTAGCTATGTTTGATATAAAACCCTTACCAAAATTAACCATGTTTTACTACAAATAAAACATGGTAACCTCAAGTTAACCATGGGTTTGCTACACTAACCATACCATGGTGTTTTTAACAAAACTGAGGTTATACAAATGGTCAAAAACCAAATGGTATAAACCATGGATACTACACTTTTACTATAATAAAAAAACATGGTTTATTTTCGTAAGGGAAAGTCCGATTTTATCACGAAATTCAAAGAATAAATGTCGTTTTGGCGCGTCGCAGATCGTAGCCTCAGTTCAAGCGGCACGTGAACCGATCATATCTCTCTCTTTACTAGACAAATCACTAAATAAACATGAATCAACAACATCACAAGGTACGTTGAAAGATACAGTAACTTACCGAAATGTGTTATGCCTCAATCAGTGTTTCAACCGCAAACAACAAACAACTGTAGACTACATTTCCCTGAGGAAAGCCATTCGACGTCCACAGCTCAGTTAGCTAGAAAAAAAGCCTGTTGAGAAAAATATGCACTATAGTGATTACATTTTTTGCCTTATCTATCAGTAATGTCTTATTTAATGTATTTGAACAGATGAACAATATGTTTACATCGTTTAAAAATATATTTAAGACCCTTTTCACAGACTGTGATGGTCATCAATATCGTAAATCCTGCAACGTTTTTTGTATTTTCATTTTATTTATTTTATATGTAGCCTATGTACATTTATAAAACGAATACTTTGTATTTTATCACGTTTGCTTCAAATTACAAAAAACAAGTTACCTCTGCTGTGAGGGTGTTTCTAATACAGCGTCTATGGGAGTGATGGTTAAAATGAACATATTTCTCTCTTTTTGAAAGTCGTTTTTCTTTTGCTATTTGAGCAAATGTGGACACACAAAATATATATTTAATGTATTCTCTCATCCACCGCTATAAAAGTTAACCCAACTATGACGATTTCCGCTTCTGAGAAACCCGGAAATGTGAAAAAGATCTATTGGAGTAGAAACATTATCATTAAAAATGTATTATAAATACGGCCTTTTGTGCAATGTATAGGGCTACAGTACTGAAAAATCCAGCTAAAACCAGCCTAAGCTGGTTGGCTGGTCTTAGCTGGTTTAAGATGGAAGTAGCTGGTTTTAGCAGCCTGGCTAAACTGGTCTCCCAGCCTGATTTAGCTGGTCAAGCTGGTTTTAGATGGTCTCCCAGCCTGATTTAGCTGGTCAAGCTGGTTTTAGATGGTCTCCCAGCCTGATTTAGCTGGTCAAGCTGGTTTTAGATGGTCTCCCAGCCTGACTTAGCTGGTTAAGTTGGTCTTCCAGTCTGGACAAGTTGGTGGCCAGCTGCTTTTAGCTGGTCTCCCACCCTGGCTTATCTGGTCAAGCTGGTCTTCCAGCCTGGTTTAGCTGGTCTCTCAGCCTAATTTAGCTGATGAACATTTTACCTAATTACAAATTAATCAGATTACATGGTCCATATACAGATATAAATGATTTGTCTAAACACCCAGTGGCAGAAAAAATAGGGACAGTCAGCCAGCCTGACCAGCTAAGACCAGCCTGACCAGCTAAAATCAGTGAAGACCAGCTAAAACCATCAAAGACCAACAATTACTAGCTAAGACCAGCCTGACCAGCTAAAACCAGAAATTACCTGCTAAGACCAGCCTGACCAGCTAAGACCAACAATATCCAGCTAAGACCAGTTTGACCAGCTAAGACCAGTTTGACCAGCTAAGACCAGCCTGACCAGCTAAAAAAAAATTCAAAACCCCTCTAAAACCAGTCTGATAAACCAGCTATGACCAGGCTGGGAGACCAGCCAAAACCAGCCTGACCACCTTAGGCTGGTTTAAGATGGATTTTTCAGCAGGGATATCTATAAAAAAATCAAATAAGCAGTTGATATAGCAATCAAATAATGAATTAAGTAGGCCTAGGCCTAGATACTGACTGAGTTCCCTGTATAATTTACAGCTTCAGTTAAATGAATCGATATTTAATCTAAATCAAATCAAATAGTTAAATTTGAGTCAATACCCAGCCCTACACTTAACCACCCAGAAGCCGCTTATTAACCACTTGGAACACTCTAGCAACCAAAATATGAATTATAGGCTATATAATAATTTTATGAAATTAAATGAATTGCAAAATGATATTTACAAAATGTACAAAACCCCCAACTCTTTTCTTATAAATCCCTGCACAAATCCAAACGGAGACGCAAACGAATTACCTGCAGAAACACTTTTTGTTTGGACTCCTATAAACTGGCACCGGAGTCTGGACTCTCCTCGACGCCAGAACGGTTAAGATTTCAACAATGCAAAGCATATGCTTATGAAAATAATTACCTAACCTTGAGTTCAGGGGCTTCTTGGCTGCAGATAGAGGGGCCAGACGCAGCGCCAGGTAACGTCTGCAATTATAACCGGGCTGAATAACCTCCATCAAAACTCACTTCATGTGCATAATAACGCAGTAGAAAAAGCCCATAAAAGCCTATTCAGGATCAAGGATGCCTGTTCCCAGAGGCCCCTCTATCTCTAATTGTAATCTATTAAGAATCACAAAAGCTGCAGACGGGAAGGTTTCCGAGCGGAGCGTCTGTTCAGACAGACAGGCACCTGGGAAATCGGAGGAGGTTTTCAGGCAGAGCAGGAGTCCAGGAGGAAAAGTGTATCGCTTTCTAAAGCTAATTAGTCCTGTACATGACCAATCAGAAGAAATACAACAGCTGGCCAAGAAATATATTTGCCTTCCATTCGAGAGAGACAGCCAGTGGAAAGAAACAGTGGAATACCTGATGTTATTCAAGAGGGCCCTTTCAGGGGACAAAAATAGACCCTCAACAATCTCATTTTCATCTTCAGGTTCATTGTTTCCTACAGCTTAAATGGACACGCATTCATTGGCCAAGAGAAACATTCGGAAGGGTGAATCTCTTGAAGCCTGTCAAGAACATGGTTATATTTAACCCCAAAAGAAAAAGAATTAAGAATTGCATTTTTTTTTAAAAACCTAATTGGATTGAATTGAATTATTTTCATTTTAATACATAAAATGTCTACATTGAAGCTCATTTAAAGCTGCACTATGTAACTTTTCCGTCCGCTAGAGGTCGCCTGTTCAAAACAAAGGCGTGGTTTGATGACGCCAAACCTCACAGCCGGTGGGAAAGAATCGGGATAGGACTCGGGCAGAAATCATGTTCATGTGATTATTAAAGTCCCAGTGAACCGGAAGTTGAACCGACTTTATTTCAGTGATTTGACGTATTTCCGAGAGAAACGGAATACTAAATGAGCAGAACAGAGGGCGTGGTTTGTCGTCGCCCCCCCCCCCCCCCCCCCCGTGTGACCTGATTGGATATAGAAACGTAGGCGTTTCATTCAGAAATGGAGGCAGATCTGAACGCAAGTTCAATGGGCGTGTTTAATGATGGCATGTCGAAGCCCAAGCCGTCAAACAGACGTCATCAAAAATGGCCTACCAATGTAGAGGGGAGGAGCATTATCAGATTTTGATTAAAGATTACGAAGCCAAATTATTTTTTGATGCGGATTGACTTGCACGGATGGATTTTTCACCACAAAACTAGCAATTTGCGCTTACAAAGTAAATATGGTAAATTTTGATTTCATGAGGACTTTAACGTTACTATAGTATAAAGCAGAGCAGGACCGAGTGTTGTGGACTGAAAAAAAATGTTACATAGTGCGCCTTTAACAAATATTAGACTTCAAAATAAAACATTTAGAAGTGTAATCGACCAGTTTGTCCCGCTGGATCTCGTGCCAAGCTTCAAATGATTACTTGTATATGTAAATATGCACTACATTAATGACAAGACAAGACGATCTAGCTGTTTGGGGGGAAACCCTAATAAATCATACATGACACCGCAGTAGTTCATCAAGTTTATGGCACGCCCATCTCGGGAATTTGGGTATAAAAATTTATGCTGTGTTCCAGGCCGGTTTTTGACCCCGTAAGTTACGACTTCAAATCACGACTTTGTAGCGTTCCAGGCAAAGTCACGCCGAACTGCCTGAGCGCAAGGAATTGTGGTAGCTAGATGTGAACAAAGCTTATGCTCATTTACAATCATTTCTATCGCCAAAGGTGCTCACTCCTTGCTTATTTGAGGGAAACGGAGGAGAAAAACCAGCACATACGGAAAGAGAAGCTGTTCTACAGGTGCTGGTCATATAATTAGAATATCATCAAAAAGTTGATTTATTTCACTAATTCCGTTCAAAAAGTGAAACTAGTATATTATATTCATTCATTACACACAGACTGATATATTTCAAACGTTTATTTCTTTTAATTTTGATGATTATAACTGACAACTAAGGAAAATCCCAAATTCAGGATCTCATAAAATTAGAATATTACTTAAGACCAACACAAAGAAAGGATTTTTAGAAATCTTGACCAACTGAAAAGTATGGACATGAAAAGTATGAGCATGTCCAGCACTCAATACTTAGTTGGGGCTCCTTTTGCCTGAATTACTGCAGCAATGCGGCGTGGCATGGAGTCGATCAGTCTGTGGCACTGCTCAGGTGTTATGAGAGCCCAGGTTGCTCTGATAGTGGCCTTCAGCTCTTCTGCATTGTTGGGTCTGGCATATCACATCTTCCTCTTCACAATACCCCATAGATTTTCTATGAGGTTAAGGTCAGGCGAGTTTTCTGGCCAATTAAGAACAGGGATACCATGCTCTTTAAACCAGGTACTGCTTGCTTTGGCACTGTGTGCAGGTGCCAAGTCCTGTTGGAAAATGAAATCTGCATCTCCATAAAGTTGGTCAGCAGTAGAAAGCATGAAGTGCTCTAAAACTTCCTGGTATACGGCTGCGTTGACCTTGGACCTCAGAAAACACAGTGGACCAACACCAGCAGATGACATGGCACCCCAAACCATCACTGACTGTGGAAACTTTACACTGGACCTCAAGCAACGTGGATTGTGTGCCTCTCCTCTCTTCCTCCAGACTCTGGGACCCTGATTTCCAAAGGAAATGCAAAATTTACTTTCATCAGAGAACATAACTTTGGACCACTTTTTTTCCTTTTTGTCTTTAGCCCAGGCGAGACGCTTCTGACGCTGTCAGTTGTTCAAGAGTGGCTTGACACAAGGAATGCGACAGCTGAAACCAATGTCTTGCATACGTCTGTGCGTAGTGGTTCTTGAAGCACTGACTCCAGCTGCAGTCCACTCTTTGTGAATCTCCCCCACAATTTTGAATGGGTTTTGTTTCACAATCCTCTCCAGGGTGCGGTTATCCCTATTGCTTGTACACTTTTTTCTATCACATATTTTCCTTCCCTTCGCCTCTCTATTAATGTGCTTGGACACAGAGCTCTGTGAACAGCCAGTCTCTTTTGCAATGACCTTTTGTGTCTTGCCCTCCTTGTGCAAGGTGTCAATTGTCGTCTTTTGGACAACTGTCAAGTCAGCAGTCTTCCCCATGATTGTGTAGCCTACAGAACTAGATAAAGAGACCATTTAAAGCTTTTGCAGGTGTTTTGAGTTCATTAGCTGATTAGAGTGTGGCACCAGGTGTCTTCAATATTGAACCTTTTCATAATATTCTAATTTTCAAGAGTCTTATTCTATATTCTAATTTTAACAGAATTTGGGATTTTCCTTAGTTGTCTGTTATAATCATCAAAATTAAAAGAAATAAACGTTTGAAATATATCAGTCTGTGTGTAATGAATGAATATAATATACTAGTTTCACTTTTGAATGGAATTAGTGAAATAAATCAACTTTTTGATGATATTCTAATTATATGACCAGCACCTGTACCTTTTATTTTACGTTATTTGTATATTTGGAAATGTAACACTGCATCCATAGGGGCTGCCATTGTTGTTTCGCGGGCTATGTGACGTCAGAGCTCGTAACTGGGAGTGCATCGATCTAGTGCGAGTTCACGGGGGTTTGACTGCCGTTCCAGTGCACTTTCATGGGTAGAAGGTTGGAAAAACACGGGTCATGGTTTGCCTGGAACGTGGCATTATTTCCGAACTTCCCAGAGTTAAACACCACATCAGAGGGCGTGCATGTGCGATTTTTACCTCGGAAACTCGTATGTACGATAATTCCGATAGCACGTGAAGGCAGGTCCTTTCACACTGAACGTGATTTTGACGCGCAAATGGTTTTATTTTTTTGATCAGCTGTTTGTGTAATGAGTGCTTTCACACTGAACACGAATGTGCTGCGGCACAAATGTTTATTTCATGCAAGGAAACAAAGGTCACGAAATGTCCAGTTGATGTCATTAGCTATTCAATCAACATTAACCTTTGCCAGGTATGACATTTCTCATGAGATTACAGCTGTACAGATGCAGCTGTGTTTCCCCACTGTAGGCTACAGACAACCATAACATCACCTTTTGAGTTAAAACTCATAGATTTTTTTCCTAATCTAATTGTGTCCGCGACTATGGAAAGTGAATGTGTTTCCGTCAGTACGATTGTGGCACTTAAATGTTTATATTGTGGCTCAACTGGAAACACAGCAGCTCCGGATCAATTGGTTCCTGAAGTGTGTGTTTGCCTCGTCCGATGCGCTGCTGGAGGAGCTCCTCAAATTGTCCCACGGACATTTGGAAGTAAGTGCGGGACCAGCCATGATAAAGCTTTAGCTCCTGTACAAGATTAGCACACTCCCCTTCAGACGCTCCGTTCTCTAAGACTGGGTGCACCCAAAACCTTCTTTTCAATCTTTTAAATAAAAATGAAAAGCTCGTCTTCACTGGATGAGGAAGTGTCCGTGTTTTCTCAGCTGTTGCCGCGAATGTTTTGGGAAGTTGGAGCTCTGAAACGTCACAGATGTCGCAAACTCGCGTTGCGGCTGATGTGAATGGTTTTGACGCGAACTATTCGCACACAAAATATTTGCTTTTCCGTTACACGTCCTGTGTGAAAGGGCCTTTACTCAGGGTTCCCACGCTTCTTGAAAGTACTTGAATTTCAGACGCATGGATTCAAGGCCTGGAAAGTACTTGAAAACAAACATAGGTCCTTGAAAGTGCTTGAATTAACTGCATTTTTTTAGAGTAGCATGGTGCTATTACAAAAATTGTTCATGCGCTGCCAAAGCCAGAACAAAACAGCATTACGGAAGGAAGCTATTTCAATATATTTCTGTTGTTCCATAAGCGCCATCTACTGTCAAAAGCCCTATTTGGATGGTAATTGTTTCTCGTGGGGTCATAAGGTATTTTCATCTTTAAAGCTGCACTATGTAACATTTTTTCAGTAAAATATCCAAAAACCACTAGGCCAGTGTTATATATTTTGTTCAGTTGAGTACTTACAATATCCCAAATGTTTCCAACTATTTGTGAGAAATTGCTATTTTAACCGAGGAACCGGGACGTGTGAGGGCGTCGCCTGTCGATGACATCATATCTGCGTTCCCCTCGGTTTATTCTGCAGAAACGCTTTACTCTCACTGCAGTGTGAACAAGTGTCATAGCAGCCGCTGAGAGAACGCACAGAGTAACGTCACAACATCATCAACACACTCAGATGTGTCTAATATGATCAACAGAGCTGCGTTACCTCACACTAATGACCGGAAAAGCGGAAGTGGCGACTGTGTCATAATAAAAGTCCCTCCGGAGACTGTGTCATAATAAAAGTCCCGCCGGCGACTATGCCAATCAGGGTCCCGCTGCTCACAAGGCTTGTGTTGCGCTCTTATTAACAATCGCTCCTGCTCTGCTTCATACTACAGTAACGTTAATTAATAAAAGTTAAAAAATAAAAATAAAAGCACGTAAACATTTGAAATGGGCTGTTATTACGGCAGCAATTATATCTGTTAAATATAATATATGTGCAGGTCTTAAAAGCCTTCAAATTGATTTCTAAAAAGGTACATGTACAGCTGATATAATGAATAATTTTGCATATTTTTAATGCCTAACAATTAACTTGTCCACATCTTTTCATTTAATTGGAAAATTCATGTATACAATATTATCTCTATATTTTGATGTTTTAATTAAGTAATGATTTATAAAAAAGAAAACTAAAACCAGTGTGAAATAAATGTTAAAAGCGGGAATAAGAGCGCTGCAAACTGCATCTTGTACACCAGTCTCTTTCCTCATTGGATATTTTTTTACATTGGAAATTGTATTTTAGTTGTTAGTATATGCCTTAGCGTTACTGCATTAATGACACTAGTTACTAGAAAAAAGTAATCTGATTATGTAACTTGATTAATGCATTACCCCAACACTGTTGATTTATATCAGGGTAATATCATAATATCAACTGTTTTGACAAACCCAGGACCTGATTAAAGTTGCACACTAGTACACAACTCTTACTGTATTTAGCATACATTCCTATGGCAGAAATAGTACGAGTATGCTGTTCCGAATTTGACATAAAAGACATGCAGCCGCTGATAATCCAGACTGTAATGACACCATTGACCAGCAGAGAGAGACACAGCTCCTACATTACATTGAGCCTAGAACAGGGGGTTTCAATCTGCCACAGACCCCCAAATATAATCATCCCCGTGTGAGGGACCCACATCCTAAAATGTACAAGGCATGTCTTTTATAGACACCCAATTTATACACAGAAAAATGGATCTAAAATTAGTTTATTACATTATTATATATTTTGTTTTTCTCACTGCAGTAATGTATTTATTTTTGGTTTATTTATTTAATTTTAATCAAATTCTTATTTATAACTCAACTGAACAAAATATATAACACTGGCCTAGTGGTGTTTGGATATTTTACTGAAAACATGTTACATAGTGCACCTTTAATGCACAATTCCACTCAAACACAAATACAAATTCAACAACATTAAAAGGCAAAACACCAGTTTTATTGCAATTAAATTGTGCAACAATGAACAGGTTGAGGCAAAATGCACAGATGATTTTATAAAGAGGTAGATACCAAAAAGAAAACAACAGATCCAGAGGAAAACAACACATGAAATGAACCCACAGTGTGTCAAACGGAAACAAGCCAAAGGGAATGTCCTTAATAACGTTCCTATGAATAATATGGATACCAACCCACGACTGTAAACACCAGCTGATATTAACATTTTTATTTCCATAAATGTACTGTGCTCAGCATTAACATGTAAACAGCAGTATTATGATTTTTTTCCAGTGCAAATACTCATAAATATATTTGATCTCTGTATAGTAATTGCCAATGTGATTTATGCAGGTTCCTGCTTAAGAAATATACATTCAAATGTAATTAAATGTCCCAATATACAGACCATAAATTCTGACCATTAAAAAACAGAACCATTAAAATAAAATCAGTGCCTTTGCAAAGTCTCAACTGCGTCCGTTAAACAGCAGAGGGTGCCGCATTGCTACAATCCCTCACGCCCGGCCTGCAGAGGCTCATGGGAAGGAGCTCGGGACTCATTCAGCACCCGAACATGCAAACCGTTCTTGTAATATTTAAGTGCATGACAGTACATACAGTAACCCTCGTGCTTATTTGGACACTTACATCCAGATGTGCATTACTGTTCAAAAATATAGATTTGTTTAACGTTTGTGAAAGAAGTCTCATCAAAAATACAGTAAAATCAGTAATATTGTGAAATATTATTAGCATTTAAAATCTGTTTTTTTCTATGTAAATATCTGTTCAAATGTAATTTATTCCTGTGATCAAAGCTGTATTTTCAGCATGATTACTCCCGTCTTCAGTGTCACATGATCCTTCAGAATAGCTGCTCAATTATTAATAATGCTAATAATGGTAGTGGACATCTATTGCTTTATGATTTAAACCTAACAAACGTCTTTTTTCCATACATCTTTCTTTACAGTAATAGACTCTTGATTTTCTAGCACAATATTCACATTATATTGCGTCTTAAGTGTCCAAATATATTTAATGGGGTTGCTGTATAAAATCGAACAGCGTTTGTTTTTTCAGGAAGGCTCTTATTGATTGATTTTGTGCATTTAAAATATGACAAATCAATAATTTTCTTACAGTCACCATTTACATTAAAGTATTATGTTGAATCTGTTAGAACTCAAATCAGCCCTCATTTCCAGAACAGATTATCTGTATAATTAAGATGAAGGACTCCAGCATGCATTTTTCTCTGATCACCTAATAAACAGCAGTGACTCTACCCACAATCCCCTTCACCCAGAATGCTCTTCTGACGTGTGAACCAGAACCAAAGAGATGGAGAGAGAGAGAGAGAGAGAGAGAGAGAGGGGACGGGGGCGCGTGCATCACTTGCTGTTGGTGCAGTAGTTGGAGTAGTTACTGCAGGCCTTCTTCATGTCGGTGAGAAAGGCAGGGACGCCTGTCTGAGGTGAACACACATTCATTAACAGCCTTGCATGAATGAATACACATTACATGAATCAATCTACAGCTGGCTCACCTTAGCGGCCCAGTTCACCAGCCACGTCGGTATCATTCCTCCGGGATTATCAAAGTAGTTCATAAACACTGGAATAGGATTCAAACAAACACAGTTACATTCTGTGTCCTACAGTGTGTGTGTTTGAGTGACTGTGTGTGTGTGCGTGTGAGTGAGTGTGTGAGTGAGTGAGTGAGTGCGTATATGTGTGAGTGAGTGAGTGAGTGAGTGCGTATATGTGTGTGAGTGAGTGAGTGCGTATATGTGTGTGAGTGAGTGAGTGAGTGCGTATATGTGTGTGAGTGAGTGAGTGAGTGCGTATATGTGTGTGAGTGAGTGAGTGAGTGTGTGAGTAAGTGCGTATATGTGTGTGTGAGTGAGTGCGTATATGTGTGAGTGAGTGAGTGAGTGCGTATATGTGTGTGAGTGAGTGAGTGAGTGCGTATATGTGTGTGAGTGAGTGAGTGAGTGTGTGAGTGAGTGAGTGTGTGAGTGAGTGAGTGCGTATATGTGTGAGTGAGTGAGTGTGTTTGAGTGAGTGTGTGAGTGAGTGCGTATATGTGTGAGTGAGTGAGTGAGTGCGTATATGTGTAAGTGAGTGAGTGAGTGAGTGAGCGAGTGCGTATATGTGTAAGTGAGTGAGTGAGTGAGCGAGTGCGTATATGTGTAAGTGAGTGAGTGCGTATATGTGTGTGTGAGTGAGTGAGTGAGTGCGTATGTGTGTGAGTGAGTGAGTGAGTGCGTATATGTGTGTGTGAGTGAGTGAGTGAGTGCGTATGTGTGTGAGTGAGTGAGTGAGTGAGTGCGTATATGTTTAAGTGAGTGAGTGAGTGAGTGAGTGAGTGCGTATATGTTTAAGTGAGTGAGTGAGTGAGTGAGTGAGTGAGTGAGTGAGTGAGTGAGTGAGTGCGTATATGTGTAAGTGAGTGAGTGAGTGAGTGAGTGAGTGCGTATATGTGTGTGAGTGAGTGAGTGAGTGAGTGAGTGAGTGAGTGAGTGAGTGAGTGAGTGCGTATATGTTTAAGTGAGTGAGTGAGTGAGTGCGTATATGTGTAAGTGAGTGAGTGAGTGAGTGAGTGAGTGCGTATATGTGTAAGTGAGTGAGTGAGTGAGTGAGTGAGTGCGTATATGTGTGTGTGAGTGAGTGAGTGAGTGAGTGCATATATGTTTAAGTGAGTGAGTGAGTGAGTGAGTGCGTATATGTGTAAGTGAGTGAGTGAGTGAGTGAGTGCGTATATGTGTGAGTGAGTGAGTGAGTGAGTGAGTGAGTGAGTGAGTGAGTGAGTGAGTGAGTGAGTGCGTATGTGTGTGAGTGAGTGAGTGAGTGTGTGAGTGAGTGCGTATATGTGTAAGTGAGTGAGTGAGTGAGTGAGTGCGTATACTGTATGTGTAAGTGAGTGAGTGAGTGAGTGCTTATATGTGTAAGTGAGTGAGTGAGTGAGTGAGTGAGTGCGTATATGTGTGTGTGAGTGAGTGAGTGAGTGAGTGAGTGAGTGAGTGAGTATATGTGTTTGTGAGTGAGTGAGTGAGTGAGTGCGTATGTGTGTGAGTGAGTGAGTGAGTGTGTGAGTGAGTGCGTATATGTGTAAGTGAGTGAGTGAGTGAGTGAGTGCGTATACTGTATGTGTAAGTGAGTGAGTGAGTGAGTGCTTATATGTGTAAGTGAGTGAGTGAGTGAGTGAGTGAGTGCGTATATGTGTGTGTGAGTGAGTGAGTGAGTGAGTGAGTGTGTGTGAGTGAGTGAGTGTGTGAGTGAGTGCGTATATGTGTGTGAGTGAGTGAGTGAGTGCGTATGTGTGTGAGTGAGTGAGTGCGTATATGTGTGTGAGTGAGTGAGTGAGTGAGTGTGTGAGTGCGTATATGTGTAAGTGAGTGAGTGCGTATATGTGTGTGAGTGAGTGAGTGTGTGAGTGCGTGTGTGAGTGAGTGCGTATATGTGTGAGTGAGTGAGTGAGTGAGTGAGTGAGTGAGTGAGTGAGTGCGTATATGTGTAAGTGAGTGAGTGCGTATAGGTGTGTGAGTGAGTGTGTGAGTGAGTGCGTATATGTGTGAGTGAGTGAGTGAGTCTGTGAGTGTGTGAGTGAGTGCGTATATGTGTGTGTGAGTGAGTGAGTGAGTGAGTATGAGTGAGTGCGTGAGAGAGTGAGTGAGTGAGTGAGTGCGTATATGTGTGTGTGAGTGAGTGTGTGAGTGAGTGTGTGAGTGAGTGCGTATATGTGTGAGTGAGTGAGTGTGTGAGTGCGTATATGTGTGAGTGAGTGAGTGCGTATATGTGTGTGTGAGTGAGTGCGTGAGTGAGTGAGTGTGCGAGTGAGTGAGTGAGTGAGTGCGAGTGTGTGTGTGTTTGTCTGTGTACCTTTGGTACCGCCGGAGCCGTCGCACTCCATGGCCAGACTCTGTTTGTAATCTTTGACCCTGATCACGCCTCTCTTCTCTGGACACTGAGACACGGGCGAGCTCTTGGCTAAAACCACCCTGATCTTCCTTCCTCCCACGTCCAGATCCCGTCGCTCCCGCACGTAAACATACTGAGGAGGGTTAAGGGCTCACGGAGAAAGAAATGCAGACTTATTTTAATTAAATATTATTATAAATGAAGAAATATAATTTTTCTGACACTGGTCAGCATTTAAATTAATCTGCCTTTTCCGACACACACACTGTATTTTATCCAAGGATGAAGTGTCTGTAGGATACATCCCTGTTGGACAGAGGCATTGGATATTTCACCTCCCAGTATATGGCTTTCTGCCCGCTGTAGTCCTTCTCGTGCAGCTCTGAGAACGACACACACACAGTCAGTTCATTTACACACTTTAAAGTAAGTTCAGGAACTAGTTAACTAATACACTGAACAAAATTATAAACGCAACACTTTTGTTTTTGAAAGATCTAAGACTTTTTCTATGTACACAAAAGGCCTATTCCTCTCAAATATTGTTTGCAAATCTAAATCTGTGTTAGTGAGCACTTCTCCTTTGCTGAGATAATCCATCCACCTCACAGGTGTGGCGTTTCAAAATGATTATTGCACAGGTCCGATCACACAGAGCGCGTTTTTCAGGTTTTTTAGGACTGCCTTTTATTGGTCGACGTTTTTCAATTTAGAAAATAGCAGTGTGTTGCGTTTTTTTTTTAAGTTGCTAGGAAACCCCTGAATCAGCTGTCCTGTCGGTCTCATCCAGGTAACGGTCACCACAACGGAAGGCCCACCTCTCCATTCATTCGTTTGAACAATAGAAAAAAAAACGCAATGACGTTGGGCGCAACGAGTTTTCAACTTCAGGCGTTCAGAGCGCTTCTTCTAAAACGCTAGTTACCCGGGGCGCATAAGCAGCGCGCATAACGCTCTCTGCCAACAGGAATCCATTCAAAAAGGCGCCTCTCGCTGCAAAAACGCGTTCTGTGATCTTTTATTGGCCACAATAAAAGGTTTTTGATTGTCCACACGAAGCCAGAGCTTTCCCTATCCGATCCGATTCCTTGTTTCAAGAAATATCTGTGTACACACGAGAGCACTGAAACCGACTCAAAACAATGTAGTACACATGCCAGGCCAGTGTGTGGCGCTGTAATTCTGCCACAGAAATACACTAAAAACGGAGAAGAGTTGTGGCTAGAAGGGGTACAGCACTGTAAAGGGTTTGCCAAAGACTCAACTGACTGTCTTCTGTCCTATATGATCGTCTCTTCAGGCCTCAGAACTGCACATGAGCTTCTGTTGACCTCCTCTGAACTCCTTCCCACAAACTGATCATAGATATCAAGTGCAAACAATAACCATAATACCATAATTAAAGTACTCAATATTCAAAGTGCAAATAGAGACCACATTTTTCTTCAAGCATGATACAGAGCTAAGAGACGGTTACAACAAGCTTTCATATTGGGAGATATTCACGTGACTGAGGAGCCGCTTTCAAACAGTGGTAACATATCGAAATCACGTTTGAATGTGCGCTCCCGTTTACTTTCGCTTTCAATTTTGCGATCGTGCGTACTGTGTGAACAGGGAGCGCTGGTTCTGAACGAGCATTTTAAAATA
Organism: Romanogobio albipinnatus; assembly: GCA_023566225.1. Taxonomy (NCBI): domain Eukaryota; kingdom Metazoa; phylum Chordata; class Actinopteri; order Cypriniformes; family Gobionidae; genus Romanogobio; species Romanogobio albipinnatus. The sequence goes on from CM042240.1 coordinate 11,307,783, forward strand.
AAGTCTGACGCTTCTGCTGCGCAACGAATCCTCTGCCACGGTCTAGTCCACTAACATGTAACACCTTGTAACACACGCTCAATGCGAGCGCTTCACTAACATGTAACACACACTCGTAAAATACACGCTCAATGCGAGCGCTTCACTAACATGTAACACACTCGTAACACACGCTCAATGTGAGCGCTTTACTAACAAGTAACACACACTCGTAAAACACACGCTCAATGTGAGCACTTCACTAACATGTAACACACCCTCAATGCGATCGCTTCACTAACATGTAACACACACTCGTAACACATGCTCAATGCGAGCGCTTCACTAACATGTAACACACACTCGTAACACATGCTCAATGCGAGCGCTTCACTAACATGTAACACACACTCGTAACACACGCTCAATGCGATCGCTTCACTAACATGTAACACACACTCGTAACACACGCTCAATGCGATCGCTTCACTAACATGTAACACACACTCGTAACACATGCTCAATGCGAGCGCTTCACTAACATGTAACACACACTCGTAACACATGCTCAATGCGAGCGCTTCACTAACATGTAACACACACTCGTAACACATGCTCAATGCGATCGCTTCACTAACATGTAACACACACTCGTAACACGCTCAATGCGAGCGCTTCACTAACATGTAACACACACACTCGTAACACACGCTCAATGCGAGCGCTTCACTAACATGTAACACACACTCGTAACACATGCTCAATGCGAGCGCTTCACTAACATGTAACACACACTCGTAACACACGCTCAATGCGATCGCTTCACTAACATGTAACACACACTCGTAACACATGCTCAATGCGAGCGCTTCACTAACATGTAACACACACTCGTAACACACGCTCAATGCGAGCGCTTCACTAACATGTAACACACACTCGTAACACACGCTCAATGCGATCGCTTCACTAACATGTAACACACACTCGTAACACACGCTCAATGCGAGCGCTTCACTAACATGTAACACACACTCGTAACACACGCTCAATGCGAGCGCTTCACTAACATGTAACACACACTCGTAACACACGCTCAATGCGAGCGCTTCACAAGACAATATGACGCGAGACAGCTTTTCATCTCGACGAGAAATCTCGTCACACCCCTAAAAGACAGTAATTAAATGACGCAGTATTGATGAGCGCATGCCCAGTGCCCGTAGTTGTATCCCTTCTAGTCTTTACTCATGCGGGACGTGGTGTGATGACATCACCGTTTCACAAAATATATACAGATTGGCTGTACACAAGGATGTCATTTTCAGATTTATCCACTCTAGGACCCGGTTTAAAAAAAAAATCGGTTTCAAGTTCCCAAAACGCCGGATCCATGTGGATGAAACGCGGACGGGCCTTAGTTTAGCTCCAACTCTAATCAAACACACCTGAACCAGCTCATCAAGGTCTTACTAGGCATACTAGGGCTGTGTTTTAAATCGTGTTAGGGCACTATTTGAGGGGACAGCCATTTGTAGTGGTGTCTGAAACCATAGTGAAAGTTATCAAAGTCACGTATTCAATCCCTCAATGCGCCGTGATAATGAGTGTACAACTGATGTACACTCAACGGCTAGAGAGTGAATTCCCGAGTCTGACAAGAACATGCGCCTGCCAAGCAATATCATACACAGAGAGTACCATTAAGAAACAGTTCAAGAGCAAGTTATTATGAGAGGAATGTGTTTCCAGATGAGAAGAGTGAAAGATGAGTTACAAGACAATCACAGAGATGGGTGAAATAAACAAACTCCATCTCTGTACGAGTCATTTCACATCATAATGGCACACATCATGATATAGTTCATTTTGCGAGAATATATATCCTATATAACAGCCTAATATGGATTAAAAAAATGACAAATTATAGCTACACTTAAACTAATCTTAATGCAACACTATTAAATGCCATTTTAGAGACACTGTGTGCTTCCAATTTTGTGGCAATAGTTCAGGAGGATCGTTTTCAGTTCCAGCGTGACTCAGACCTGAACCTCTCCTGAACTCTGGATCTGCATCCCATCATGCAACCTCACTGATGCTCTCGTGTCTTATGGGAGCAAATGCATGTCCAACATCGCACGTCTAATCCTTCCCAGAAGACTGGAAGCGATCGGGGAGGACAAACCTGGCAAGGTTTGAATTGAAATGCTGGGCGTCCCCACTGCAAAAACAGCTTCACAATATGATTGAGTTCAAAACTGACTAATGGACTACACACATTCAAAGCATTTACACAATTAGCAAGAGATATAATTGAATTAATTAAAATTAAAACCATTAAAAAATGATGTTTCTTGAAATAAAATAAACTTGGTAACACTTTACAAATGAGGCATATTAAAGCTACACTGTGTAACTTTTTTAGTTTATTCTTAGCTAAAAACACTTAGTTCTTTCAAAAATATATGTGCTCATTAATGTATATTTACTTCTTTCAAGTAATAAAGTATTCTCGTAAGTTTATAATATGCCATTGAAAATACATACGGGTAAGGGGTTCGAATGGGGGTCGCCATGTTGCCCCTCCATCTTGAAAGTACATTAGCCAAAGAGAGACATACCCGTAAATTCAAGCTTCGCCTTTCGCGTTTTAACACTCTGTAACGAGTAGGAAAATAGTGTGGCCCCTTTAAGAGCGTTCGCCCCGGTTGGAGCGCCTGCATTCTGTGTGTGTGTGTGTCTGTGTGTGTGTGTGTGCACTGCGCCTCGAGCTCCCATGTGTGCGGATTATTTTCTGTCTTCTGTTGCTAACATTCATTTATTTTTGTTTTGTTGGGTAATGCTGTGGACGGAAGTGGAGTTTGTGCCGGACTCTTGTGGGGGGTTCCGCGGGGAATAAAGTGCGGGCTGTTTGATGTCAATCGCCTCCGTGTTTGCATCGACTCCAGTTGCGTTGAGTGAGCTATCCGTATTTTTCACCCGGACACACGCGTTACAACTCGATGGCGAATGTGAAGAGGGGGATTGCTGGATCGAACTGGAAGCCATGTTAATCTTGGACTAAATCAGCCACCGTAGGAGTTAAAACGAAATCGGAATTGGGAGGAAAAGAAACTAATATTTACTGGATGGTCATATACCCTTTCACTGTGGGGGAAATATCCCACAGTGTAGCTTTAACATTAGTTAATGCAACAATGAACATGAACAAACAATGAGAAATATATTATTATTTTAGTATAGTCTTTGTTAATTAATAAAAAACATCCATGTTCATGTTAGCTCACAGTGAATTACCGGTAATTATTGTTAGGGCCTATGATTTTCACATAATATATATAATGCAGAATTTTACTGGATTTGTCAAATTTTGGATGAATTAATAAAAAGCAGGTCAGTACACTTAAATCTAGTTTCTGTGAATATTAAACCACAAAACGACTATTTAAATATGAATCCTGCATGATCTTCATGGCAACCCGTCAAAATAAAAGTTTGGTTTAACTTGAAGAAATTGTGACTGCCGTACAGTAGATTTTAGCTACATCTCAATGTAATAATAACACTAATAATAATTATTTTTATTAAAATTTTATTAAAGAAATAATAACAATTCATCATTTTGTTTTAATGTTTTAATTTTAACAGTAAAGCTTTTTTTCTCTCCATTTATTTGATTAAAAGATCAATTAAATTAAAGCAAGTGGCATTCAGTCTTACTTTTCATATCAAATTAGGCCAGTCTATGTTTTTATGTAACTGATTAAAAAGTAATAAATTATGAACAGTCTTAAAGAAAAAAATTGATGTCTAACTTGTAAGACTAGTAAGACTTCTAAGACTTAATGGTTTATGCAACCGGCCCCTGAAAGCTTAAAACAGAAAACACAGAAATTGGTTAAAAAAAAAATTTGAGAAAAAAAAAGTTAATAAAATGTATTTCATAGGGTCTTAAACATGTAATCTTTTCTAAACTTTTAATAAATTGATGTCAAATTCTATAAATGTCATTATTTCAATTAATTAGACATGCTTATTGATTACTACCATTTAATTTAACCATTAAAATGGAGTATTTAAAAAATAAAAGAGCATTTTGGAAAAAAATAAAACGTGTTTAAATTGTTAGTTAACAAATGAAACCTTATTTTAAAGTGTTGTGATAAACATTAACTGAAATAAAATAAAATATTTAAAAAAACTTCCAACTCATTTAATTTCAGCTGGTCACCAAGGCAAAATTTCTCATTTTCATTTAGCTTAACTTGTGTACTATATAATAATAATAATAATAATAATAATTAAAGCTGCCACCCGGCGGTGCACTATGCATTTAAGTATATAAAAATAGGAGGACTACGTCAGTCATTTGTGTTTGCCACACTTCCTGCTACCAGCTGTTAATATGCGGCATATTGGACATTGTATGCTTGAGTTACAACTTCCTGTTTCGTGGTGTAAATCGAATACATTAGCACTTAGCCAAGTGTTGCATGATTTAACATGTTTGGGACTTGATGGCATATTTAAATGTGTATCTGGGAGTGAATTAAAGTGTAAAGCATGCCATTTCCTGTTGCCAACAGGTGTCGCTATATATAACTGTAACTGAATATTGTCATGTAGATGTCTTCAGGTCAGGACTCTAATCAAACATGTGAAGTTTGGGGTAGATCGGACATTATATGCCTGACTTCATGTATCATGGCGAAACATCAGACTTTGTGAGGCCGCTACGGACACGCCCTTCAGGGAAAACTCAAGATCTTCACAATTTAACATCACCAAGGCCTTAAGATTAGACTGACCAAACAGGATGTTGATCTCTAGGCGGAGTTGATTAAAGTACAACGTCTGGAAATGGCAAAAACTGCTCAAATTTTACAGAGAAAATTCAAAATATCTCACTTCCTGTTAATTTTCAGATTTTGCTCCTGAGGACTTTTTTGTAGGTATTGGGCCGTTACATGTGTCTACCGAATTTCATATCTGTACGTGAATCATAGCGCGAACAGCGCTTAATTGAAATTTTCTAGGTGGCGCTATCGAGCCATTTTGTCACGCCTAATTCTGAAAATCCATATTAGGCGTACATTTTTACCACTTCTGACGCGAGTGCAAAGTTTCACGAGTTTTCGAGCACGTTTAGGCCCTCAAAAATGCGGAGAAGAAGAAAAACGGACTGAGCAATTACAATAGCGTCCTCACACCATCACTAGAAATGACAAAAATACGACTAAATGATTAAAACTTTCAAATTAAAATTTTTAAAAACACTGTTGCCCGAACATCGCCCAGCAGAAAAAGACTCTCAGGCGTGTTTGTTCCAGGTCTGGATGGGTCACACGGGTGTATCTAGCGTTACACAGATGATGTGTTCAGCGAACAAGGGCGGAGGCTTGAGATTGTAATCACGAGCGATTCTTGACTGATTTAACACAAACCACATTTCACTGCTCACAATATTCATACCACAAACGCAGAGATGTGCGTTCAGCGAGATTACACACGTCATGGAGAGGGGAGAGACCGGACGAAGACATGATGTTTTGATTTATTTTGATGAAAACTAATTAGAACCGTAAACGCCGTCGTGCAATCAAGATCCGGAGGTCAGTTTGTGCTGTTGTGTGTATTTGGGTGGGATTTATCCAGTTAGGACACTAGAGGACATACATCAGGACTGAAGCACAAATACTGTCCGATGCATGAGGCTCTTCCTGAAAGATCAGCTCGAGCACATGCATACGTCTGGAGCCAGAGATGTGTTTCCAATAAAACGGCACTCCACCCTCATGAACACACGCATGCACATCCACACACACAGCTATTCACGGTCTGTTTGTGTTTGCGGGAAATACACCACCCTGTCATGTCATGTCTTAAAACATGAGGGGAAAATGAAATGGCTTCAAAGGATAGTTTCATTAAATACATGGGTTCTTGTCAAATGCACACTTGTGCAACTCCAAAAGAAAACAGTCATAATGCATTATGAAATTCCCCGGAAAATATGCAGCAGATCTTTTGGACAGCACAAACAAATGTCCCAAACTCAAGCGCAAACCTACACACAAACATACATTTTTTTAAAGATGGTTTAATAGTTCCCAGATCCTGAGAGAACAGAACGAGCTCCGTACCGATGATTACCACTGTCATTTCCTGAGCTTTTCACAATACTTCAACACAAACGTCTTTGAACAACTATAAACAGCAGAAAGCACCACAACCACACGCTCATTAACATACCACACACACACATTTACATATTAACAACTAAATGACCATGTGAACTACAGTACGTGGGCAAAGAAAATGGTTATAATTACTACAATATGACTGGCCATAACTACAACTGGTCATAACTACAACTGGTCATAGCTACAACTGGTCATAGCTACAACTGGTCATAGCTACATTATATGACTGGCCATAACTACAACTGGTCATAGCTACAACTGGTCATAGCTACATTATATGACTGGCCATAACTACAACTGGACATAGCTACAACTGGTCATAGCTACATTATATGACTGGTCATAACTACAATTGATCATAGCTACATTATGACTGGTCATAACTACAAATGGTCATAGCTACATTATGACTGGCCATAGCTACATTATGACTGGCCATAACTACATTATGACTGGCCATAACTACATTATGACTGGCCATAACTACATTGTGACTGGCCATAGCTACATTGTGACTGGCCATAGCTACATTGTAACTGGCCATAGCTACATTGTGACTGGCCATAGCTACATTGTGACTGGCCATAACTACATTGTAACTGGCCATAGCTACATTGTGACTGGCCATAGCTACATTGTGACTGGCCATAGCTACATTATGACTGGCCATAACTACATTATGACTGGTCATAGCTACATTGTGACTGGCCATATCTACATTATGACTGGCCATAGCTACATTGTGACTGGCCATAACTACATTGTAACTGGCCATAGCTACATTGTGACTGGCCATAGCTACATTGTGACTGGCCATAGCTACATAATGAATGGCCATAACTACATTATGACTGGTCATAGCTACATTGTGACTGGCCATAGCTACATTATGACTGGCCATAACTACATTATGACTGGTCATAGCTACATTATGACTGGCCATAGCTACATTGTGACTGGCCATAGCTACATTGTGACTGGCCATAGCTACATTGTGACTGGCCATAATTACATTATGACTGGCCATAGCTACATTATGACTGGCCATAACTACATTGTGACTGGCCATAGCTACATTGTGACTGGCCATAGCTACATTGTGACTGGCCATAGCTACATTGTGACTGGCCATAGCTACATTGTGACTGGCCATAGCTACATTGTGATGGCCATAGCTACATTGTGACTGGCCATAGCTACATTGTGACTGGCCATAGCTACATTAAGACTGGTCATAGCTACATTATATGACTGGTCATAGCTACATTAAGACTGGTCATAGCTACATTAAGACTGGCCATATCTACAAATGATCATAGCTACATTATGACTGGTAATAACTACAAATGGCCATAGCCACATTATGACTGGCCATAACTACAAATGGCCATAGCTACATTATGACTGGCCATAACTACAAATGGTCATAGCTACATTATGATTGGCCATAACTATATTATGACTGGTCATAACTACATTATGACTGGCCATAGCTACATTGTGACTGGCCATAGCTACATTATGACTGGCCATTGTGACTGGCCATAACTACATTGTGACTGGCCATTGCTACATTGTGACTGGCCATAGCTACATTGTGACTGGCCATAGCTACATTGTGACTGGCCATAGCTACATTGTGACTGGCCATAGCTACATTGTGACTGGCCATAACTACATTATGGCTGGCCATAACTACATTATGACTGGCCATAACTACATTGTGTCTGGCCATAGCTACATTATGACTGGCCATAGCTACATTGTGACTGGCCATAGCTACATTAAGACTGGTCATAGCTACATTAAGACTGGCCATAGCTACAAATGATCATAGCTACATTATGACTGGTAATAACTACAAATGGCCATAGCTACATTATGATTGGCCATAACTATATTATGACTGGTCATAACTACATTATGACTGGCCATAGCTACATTGTGACTGGCCATAGCTACATTGTGACTGGCCATAGCTACATTGTGACTGGCCATAGCTACATTATGACTGGCCATAGCTACATTATGACTGGCCATATCTACATTATGACTGGTCACAGCTACATTAAGACTGGCCATAGCTACATTATGACTGGTCATAGCTACATTATGACTGGTCATAACTACATTATGACTGGTCATAACTACATTATGACTGGTCATAACTACAAATGGTCATAGCTACATTATGACTGATCATAACTACAAATGGTCATAGCTACATTATGACTGGCCATAACTACGCACTAGTCAACTAAACGCTGGATTTGTAAAGTATGTAAGTGAAGTATGTAAAGTTCATGGTATAGACGTCCATGAGTTTTACACGCCGGTCTGTTAATGTAGGGACATTGATGTAACCTTTTCATGCCCCTAAACATGACGCGGAACAAAACTAACTGTGTTTGGCTGCTTTACATGTCGGTCAGACGGCCTCTGGGCGGTCCTTGGCCAATGAAAACCAGTGTGGAGTCCAGACCTTCTGCTGTCAGACTGAAGTTACGCAAGACTAGTACTGTATAAACCACATCACTACCAAACAACACAGCACGTTCTACACACAGGACAATGACGGAATAAACACTGGGTCAATCTACTGGGACACTAAATGTGCATGACGTACCAGTCCAGTTCCCTGCGTATCTGAACAGATCTGACCGGCATCAAGAGGAGAAACTTCAGAGTGTGGAAAAAAATAACAAGACATAAGATGCATTTCAAGAGAGTTTATTGGAGCTCCACAAGAGACATTAACACACTAAATATTCAGTAATATTATCAATTCGACTGACATTATCAAACTTGAACTGGATAATGACACTATTGTCTTCTCTAGAGCTGCTTTATAGCTCAATCAAATTAAGTTTCATAATTGACACATTTTGCAACATCGACAGTTATTGAACTGAACTGAATCAACATTGAACTGGCTTGAGCTGAATAACGACACTATTGTCTTTTTAGAGCTTGAATAGAATGTCATATTTGACGAAGGGCTGGACAATAAAACGATAACATTTTATCACGATATTTTCGCGATATAATTTTCCTCGATAAAATGACAACAAGAGTTCGATAAATGTTCGATATCAAAAGTAGAACAGCACTAGTCATTTGAAGCACGCCACACGGACCATTATCCGCTCGGCTCAAAGCAGCAGCGCGAGCTTACTAGAGCAGGTGCGTTTACTCGCTGAACGTGTCGGTCACATGACCACTAAACACTGTGAGATCCAATGAGAAGCACTAAGACACAAATGTTTCTATGATTTAAACCAGGGGTCTCAAACTCCCGGCCCGCGCTGCGTTGCGTGTGCCGCGCTTGCCACGCTTGCTGCCTCCTTTGTGTGTGTGTGTGTGTGTGTGTGAGAGAGAGAGAGAGTTGGCTCGCCTCTCCCTCGTGCAGTATAATTGGTTGACACCGCGTGATTGACAGGAACAGACGAACGAAGCTGATCAGACAGTTGAAACGTATACAATTTTGTTTCTGGTGTCCTTTGACAGCTCTTTGGTCTTGGCCATATTGGAGTTTGGAGTCTGACTGTTTGAGGTTGTGGACAGGTCAATTAACTAATTAGCCAGAAATCTTGCTTTTTTTGTAGGTGACCAAATACTTATTTCCCACCATAATTTGCAAATAAATTCTTTAAAAATCAGACTGTGATATTTCTGGATTTTTTCTCTCATTCTGTCTCTCATAGTTGAAGTGTACCTATGATGAAAATTGCAGGCCTCTCTCATCTTTTTAAGTGGGAGAACTTGCACAATTGGTGGCTGACTAAATACTTTTTTGCCCCACTGTATATGTGAATAAAGCAGACGTGACTTGACTAACGTAAATGTGTTTTGTTTAGTTGTTCTGTTTCAGAAATGGGTGTATCACCTATAATCTCTCCAGTGATGATTCATGAGCGTAGGAATCTGTCTAAACCTGCCTTACGAGTAATACTGAGAGTCAAAGTCTTCTGAAGGGTAATGTTTATGAAATAATGCTTTTCATGAAGATGTCCTGCTCAGGATTACCTTTGGCGTAGGAGTCCCACTGTCTCCTGTAGTTGAGATCCATGTAAACATCTGCGCAGAGATCTGGAGGGCAGCTGGGCAGAGAACCGAACACTTTGTACTCGTACAGACCCGTTTCCTGTTGAACACGACATCAAACACACATGATGAACACATCACAGCCAGAGCCAGTAATCCTGAACAAGCGTCGTGATATGGGACTGATTCATGTGATGTTATACATGCGCTGGATGGGAAACTGATCTCTTGAACGCATCCGTCATGCTTGCTTTTGCTTGTATGTTTTACTTGCTAAAACATCTGGATCTTTTATGAGTTTGGCCAAATAATTGTATAGAACTTTTAAAGGTCCCGTTCTTCGTGTTTTTTTGAAGCTTTGATTGTGTTTACAGTGTGCAATATAACATGTGTTCATGTTTCGCGTGTAAAAAAACAGTATTTTTCACACAATGTACTGATCTGTATACCGCTGTTTTCACTGTCCTAAAAACGGGCTGATGAGTTCCTTATTCTATGAAGTCCCTCCTTCAGAAATTCGCAACAAGTTCTGATTGTGCCAGCGTCCCTGGGAAAGCCAAACAAAGGTGATTTGACTCCGGGATGAAAATAACAGCGTCTCGACGACATGGCGACAAACACACTCAAACGCAACACTTCCTCTTCTCCACGTGGGAGAGCAACAAGACCACGCCCCCTTTTTCGCATATTCTTGTGGGCGGAGGTTAGTCTGTTCTACTGACGTCATTAATGAAGGAAGTACCAGGATGTAGTCCAAGCCAGCCGTTCGCTGTAGGCTTTGAAAGGGAACTTCTGTTAAATAAAATATCTCGCTTGGCATTGAACTTTGAGCTTTATAATTTTACAGGTATTATTTATGCTCTAACAGCAACATTACACACTAACTAAAGTTTGAACAATGGGATCACGAAGAACGGGACCTTTAAACACTATGTATATTATAAAACTCAATGCAATGGGTGATTTTGTAACACATATTGTGTTACATACCTGCAAACTCACAAGTGGTGAAAAAGGTGACATGTTTCCGAATTAGATACTTTAATCTGGGTCTGGGGCATTGCCCTACAGTAGAACGTTTTGTGGTTTTAACATGTAAACGAAGCATTCCGGTGCAAAGAAAAGACATTTGCTTTCAAATAAAAAAAACATTTACACTATAGCGCTGGGCGCTGAAACAAATTTCATTTGAATTTCAAATTACAAATTTGATTTGATATTGATTAACATGGGTACAGTACATAGCAAATTGTATGTACTGTATAATGTGTGGATTTTTTGTGGTGTAATTCTCCTCAGTGTTATATTAGCTTTTAGCTACATACTTAAATCTGTATATTTGTGATATTTACCCCAGGGAGTTATTTACTTTATAAAGGCTATTTTTAACCTTATTAAATGTATACATCATCTTTCATGTCAAAGTCTTACATTTGATCAATACATTCAGTTATAATAATAAGACACTATAGGGCTGTTACCAATCAAATTAAATCATTTACACTGAAAAATTACAACTACAACGAAAAATGTTATGAGATTGTATGTTTTTTTATTTGTATATTAAATCAATGATATTTTAAACATGAAACTAAACCGCCAGTAGGTGGCAGCAAGTGACCGTCTTAATGAGTGAGTCATTGAGTCGTTCATTCAAACGATTCATTCAAACCCTGAATCATTCAGTAACAAAACACCACGCTGAGTGTTGCTTTCCTTTGGAACCATTTCCGTCAGTGAAATAGAACAAAAAAGTAAATGTTGTCTGTGTCTAAAATATAAGTAACTTAATGTTAACTTAGGCTAACTTACTTGTTTACTGAACCACAAAATTCAATGTAACATTTGTAATTGTGATGATATTCAGCAAAACAGCTCCCTTAGTCGACTCGTGTTATTAACAATATCATAAGTTATAAATAAAACTCGAACTTTTTACCCCAATATGTTTCTTCTGTGAGTTTATAGTGCTGTTATGTTCATTTGTTTTGATTTCTCCACGAATGTCTCTCTCAGGCAGACTTTTTTACCAGAAATACACTAACCCTTATCAATCGCTGTTTACATTGAAATGTAATAAAATCAGAATCATTCTCACGTTTCTGGTTATTTTATTAAGTTTTAAGATAGGCCTACTTGTCCAGTCAGATTAATGTCGAGCCCTCACAGTCTATGGTCCAGCCCTGTGTTCATTCATGACACTTTTCTGCTGTAAAGCGGAGGTGATCAGTTCATGTGCCGTTTGTTTGAACTGAGACGCTACAGTGATCTGTGAATGTCACGCCAAATTAGAGCACCAAAAAAGATCGCAACAGCTCGAGAGACGTCTATGGTCTCACTCCAGTCAATGGGAAATTAGCCCATTTCCAATTATTATTGTGAAGTTAACAAATGCTTTCAACTTCAACTGTGTGTGTGTGTGTGTGTGTGTGTGTGTGTGTGTGTGTGTGTGTGTGTGTGTGTGTGTGTGTGTGTGTGTGTGTGTGTGTGTGTGTGTGTGTGTGTGTGTGTGTGTGTGTGTGTGTGTGTGTGTGTGTGTGTGTGTGTGTGTATATATATCTATATCTATCGGTGAGGTGCACGGTGGACCAATCCACTGTAAGGCAAGAGACTTAAAACACATTTTTTGCCCGTTTGCATTTTTATTGTTCTACTACTTACACAATTATTTTAATTAAGTATATATAATTATATTATTGATATATAGAGTGTAGAGTAAAAAAAAATGCTGACCACAGTTAACATTTTTCTTTTATTTATTTATATTGTCAATGTCATTTATTTAAAGGTTTGGCATGCTGACCAGAAAGATGTTTTAGTTTATTGACTAACTTTATCTTAAAAGCACTTTAACTTTGCATTTGCAGTCCGCAGAGCCAAATGTTAAATCATTACAGTTCTAGATTTTACTATAGATATTTAATTTATATATTCTATTTATATTAATAATATTCTGCTCTATTAATATAGATTTTATTAGTAATAAATAAATCTACCTTAGTTTTGATCAGTTGTTCACCTGTTTGGGAAGTGTTTGTCATGTTTTGACAATAAAGGACAGTTTAAAACCACAGTTAACTGTCTGTTTTCTACATCTTTCACTCAGGAGCAAAAATATGCCTTTAAAGGTCCCGTTCTTCGTGTTTTTTTGAAGCTTTGATTGTGTTTACAGTGTGCAATATAACGTGTTCATGTTTCGCGTGTAAAAAAACAGTATTTTTCACACAATTTACTTATCTGTACACCGCTGTTTTCACTGTCCTAAAAACGGCTGATGAGTTCCTTGTTCTCTGAAGTCCCTCCTTCAGAAATACGTAACGAGTTCTGATTGTGCCAGCGGTTCCTGTGTTGTGATTTGACAGCAGCTTAGCACACGTTGCACGGTTCCTGTGTTGTGATTTGACAGCAGCTTAGCGCACGTAACTTGCATGGAAAGGTCACGCCTCTTAACGGGAGATATATGCGATCAATGATCTCTACAGCGTCCCTGGGAAAGCCAAACAAAGGTGATTTGACTCCGGGATGAAAATAACAGCGTCTCGACGACATGGCGACAAACACACTCAAACGCAACACTTCCTCGTCTTCTCCACGCAACCGTCCTCTTCTCCACGTGGGACAGCAACAAGACCACGCCCCCTTTTCAGCGTATTCTTGTGGGCGGAGGTTAGTCTGTTCTACTGACGTCATTTATGAAGGTAGTACCAGGATGTAGTCCAAGCCGGCCGTTCGCTGTAGGCTTTGAAAGGGAACTTCTGTTAAATAAAATATCTCGCTTGGCATTGAACTTTGAGCTTTATAATTTTACAGGTATTATTTATGCTCTAACAGCAACATTACACACTAACTAAAGTTTGAACAGTGGGATCACGAAGAACAGGACCTTAAAATAAAATGTTTCCTGCACTTTTTAATTTTTCCAACACTGGTGGCACTTTATTTTTGCCTGTTTGTGTTTCTGAATGATATTGCTAATGATATTTGAAGCACAGAAGAGAGCAGTGTTCAATATTAAATACATTTAGTTAAGACTATACATGTGAATGAACATAAAATGTGTTATGAGATTTCTGATTTATTAATTTTTTTAACCAGGGGGGTTTGCATTCATTTATTTACTGTTATTATTTATCCCAGTTCAGCAGGAAAAAGCACTTTAGTTGCTAGTAATGTTGAAATGAATGTATTTTGAGTGCAGATTTAGAGATGAAGGCATTTTTAGTTCATCATATTTTTGTCAGACATGGTTACTGGTTGAATTTAGATATTTTGTGCCAAAGCAACTTAAAGGACATAACAGAACAACAACAAAATGAGATCAGTTTTGTGAAGGATTACCTATGTTTGCGTTAACAATATGAACAGACATGTTTTGTCCATATGAGAACATATTATATTTTGTTCAATTAAGATCAAATGTTATCTACACTAATTTATTTAGTCTGGCAATAAACATAAATTATTGTTTTTAGGTATATAATTGTCCGGACCTCGGCCAGTGAGGAGGGTTCATTTACTGGACCTCAAGCAATTTGAGTTGAAGACCCCTGGAATAGAGTGTGCTTTTAAAATAATACTAAGGAAACTATTTAAAAGAACAAGCAATGAATGTCCCGAGTATACAAATGTCCCTTAGATGTAACTTTTTAAGTATTTTTATTGTGTTGACATTCTTGCTTCTGAACATAAATAGGGTTTTGTGTGTGGGACATGTTTTGTCCCTTCTCTCAAGAATCAGTGAGCGAAATATTAAGTAACTAATCATGAAACTTTAAAAAGCACAAGACAAAATGGAAAAATAGGAAATTAAAAACCAGTGTTTTATTAATCTGAAATACATAATATAATATGATAAAAAAGATATATTAGCTGGATTAAATCAACACAACTGCTATAGAAAACAAGCATGTCTGTGTTGGAACGGAACGTCTGGTGCTTTTATAATAAGTTTGAAGCTTATATGATTATGTTATCGTTATATTATGTATGTTCAAGTACAGTGAGTAGCCCATGTTCAACAGCATATTTGTATTGTGTTGTGCCTAAAATAATAAAAAGTCGTAGCATTATATCATACATATTAAATAGCCTTACGTGCATTACGTTATGTGTGAGATCTAGCTATACTGTAAATCAGGAGATATTTTGCATTGCATTGTTTTGATTGTGCGCCGGGCGCGTGCACATTACTTATCATCACATATTCACCTTGTTATAAAGTCTGTATATTTTGACGTTCATGGTCTCGGTGAAGAACTCCCACCCGCCGTCGAGCAGCGGCTCGTCCAGTTCGGTCCACGCCTGCTGGAACTCCTCATCGCTGAAGTGCAGAGCCATGATGTTCCGGTTTCCACCGCGAGCGAGCCAGAAGTCATGTGTGGACGCGATCGCGGACGTCAGAGCGCAGCTGAACGCGCGCCACGTGCTCACGCATTTCAGGTTACAGCACTCAGTGAGTCAGTCACTGTATGGAAAAATATTGATGTCTTCAAAATATATTTATAAATACGCTACCAAGGCGTTTTTTGTGTGTGAGATTTTTTTTTTTTTTTGTGTGTGTGTGTGTACACCGATCAGGCATAACATTATGACCACTGACAAGAAGTGAATAACACTGATTATCTCTTCCTCACCTGTTAGTGGGTGGGATATATTAGGCAGCAAGTGAACATTTTGTCCTCAAAGTTGATGTTAGAAGCAGGAAAAATGGGCAAGCGTAAGGATTTGAGTGAGTTTAACAAGGGCCAGATTGTGATGGCTAGACGACTGGGTCAGAGCATCTCCAAAACTGCAGCTCTTGTGGGGTGTTCCCGGTCTGCAGGGGTCAGTCTCTATCAAAAGTGCTCCAAGGAAGGAACAGTGGAGAACCGGCCACAGGGTCATGGGCGGCCGAGGCTCATTGATGCACGTGGGGAGCGAAGGCAAACAGACGAGCTACTGGAGCTCAAACTGCTCAAGAAGTGAATGCTGGTTCTGATAGAAAGGTGTCAGAATACACAGAGCATCTCAGTTTGTTGCGTATGGGGTATTTTTTTAATTAATATATCCAGCCAGCTGTCCATTACCTCAAAATAAACCCCAGGTGGACAGGAGACATTTATCTGAGAGCAGTAGTGTATGAGTCTCGGCTGGAAACCCAACGCTGTAACTTTTGTTACCAGATGATACTCTAAACCTACAGGCTGTTACAAGACCAGCTCAAATATTTATAATCCACCAGATTCATAATGGGCCCATTGTGTGTCGTACTAGTTGTGAAAGTGTAATAAAATAAAGGGCTAGATCTAAGCTGATTAGAAGAAACCTCGTAATCAACTCAAGAACACTACACAGCCAGCTGTTACAACTATAACGGAAGAACCTTAATGTGTAAGAGTGTTTTTATGAAATCTGTTAATCTAAGAACGGTTTGGTGAGAACTGCATTGAATGAACTCAAGTAGGTTGTAAAGCTGGAGCCAAATGAGCAAACTCTTATAAGCTGCTGTCAGTCAGAGAGATCCGAGCGACGTCCGTCACCACATGCTGCATTTGAGGAAAGATTTCCTCCGGGAAGGAAGACTGTAGACAACACCCTGTATCACATTACAAGAGAAAAGACGCAGACAAACACATTGAGTTTAAAAGCAGAGCTCATTCAAATCACATTCACATTCACTCAAATATAATACACACTCACAGAGGTTGTGTCTGTCACGTCAGACACAAAGATTGAAGTAAATACTGTATGTGCATTTTCATATTATTTGAACTTTGTACACTTTTCATTTAAAAAATAAATAAATAAACGTATACCTTAAATGTACTGAAAGTTGCATGTCCTCAAAATGAAAAATATAAATGCTATTAGCATTCATATCTAAACCATGAAAATGTTGGTTATTAGGCTATTTATTTATTGTAAAATACGTGTTGACATGTTGCCATAACCAGAACTAGATACACACAATGTTGGGGGAAGTTACTTTAATGCATTAAAATATTGCATTACTCCCTTAAAAAAAAGTAACCAATTGCATTTCTTAGTTATTTTTTAAGGAAATTAATGTGGTATGTTACTTTTGCATTACTTTTTTCAGCGATAAAAACAAACAAATGAAACAAATGTGATGTGTCTCAAGTCATTTCTGCTTAGTATGGCTGAATTGGCTCCTCCATGAACTGCCACCTTAACGTGGCGGAGGGGTTTGAGTACCCGAATGACCCTAGGAGCTACGTTGTCCGGGGCTATATGCCCCTGGTAGGCTCTCCCAAGGCAAACAGGTCCTAGTTGACGGATCAGACTAAGAGCAGTTCAAAAACCCTTATGATGCCAAAGAAAAGGAGGACCGTGACGTCGCCCGGTATGGCGCAGCCGGGGCCCCACCCTGGAGCCAGGCCTGGGGTTGGGGCTCGTATGCGAGCGCCTGGTGGCCGGGCCTTTCCCCATGGGGTCCGGCCGGGCTCAGCCCAAAGGAGCGACGTGGGGACACCTTCCCGTGGGCCCACCACTCACGGGAGGATCATTGGAAGTCAGCAGCAAAGACATTGGTTAATAAAGAGAAATTAACCCTCTGGTGCTCTTCGTTTAGGGGTGGCATTGGTTGTCTTCCCGGTGACCGGACACCTAAAAATGTAACTTCCTCCACCCCAGTAAAACCAATGTCATTTATTTTTCTTCAATAATATTTTTTCTATTTTCTTTTGTATTTTGAGATGATTTAATGGTACTTATTAATATTTATGCAATATATATTACACATTTTAAGCAGTATTTCAGGTTAAAATAGAGTCTAGGCTTTTTTTGAAGGCAGATTAGCGCCCTCTTTTGGAATTATGTAAGAAATCATGCAACCATGGGTGTAACCACTAGAGGTCTCTATGGAGAGGCTTGAGAATTCCCTAGTTCTCTTTTGAACACATTTAATGATTTTTTTTGTTGCTGATGGATTTGAATATATATTTAAAAAATCTCAAAGACTATTTATTATAAAGTTTTAGGCATTTTTTTTGTTAGAAATAGTGATTTAAAGTGTTAGTTTTTGCATTATGATAATAATAATAATTATGTATACAGTC
The DNA here is from genome assembly GCA_023566225.1 of Romanogobio albipinnatus. NCBI lineage: Eukaryota > Metazoa > Chordata > Actinopteri > Cypriniformes > Gobionidae > Romanogobio > Romanogobio albipinnatus. The sequence goes on from CM042240.1 coordinate 11,326,069, forward strand.
AAACCTAATCAGTGTGTTAGGAAGAGAAAGCAAGGAACCTTTTTTATTCAGAAAAAAACAAAACAAAATTCATTCATTTATTTATAACACTTTATGTATTTTGTTTTTAAAAATGCTCAGAAAGATGCAAAGGATCAAGCCTGAGCTTCCAAGTGCACAGTTTGTGTGTGTGTGTGTGTGTGTGTGTCTGTGTGTGTGTGTGTGTGTGTGTGTGTGTGTGTGTGTGTGTGTGTGTGTGTGTGTGTGTGTGTGTGTGTGTGTGTGTGTGTGTGTGTGTGTGTGTGTGTGTGTGTGTGTGTGTGTGTGTGTGTGTGTGTGTGTGTGTGTGTGTGTGTGTGTGTGTGTGTGTGTGTCTGTGTGTGTGTGTGTGTGGCTGTGTCAATATCACACTCTTGATGTTTTAGAGTGTCACCGCTTTACTGCTGTGTACTTTTTTCAGCATTGTGGCCGATTTGTAGATTGTACACACAAATATTCAGAGAATTTTTGTGTTTTTGCAGATTTCCCATTAATTTCCTATGGTCGGTCATTTATGACCGAAGATAATGAACGCTACATTTTTTTTACGACCAAATAGCATGCTCGAATCATGACCTCAATTTTTTTGTGTGTGTTTACATACCTAATGCCAATAAAGTCACCAAGTTTCATATCATTCTGATGAAGCTTTGATTTTTAGAATTTCAAAACCGAAAATTTTCCGGTCAGAAATGACCGAAGAGCACCAGAGGGTTAAATACATAAAGTACATTTGTGTAATTTAACATTTAATTATTGCAAGTTTGTGTAATATTCTGAGTTTGCATTTCACCGTTTTTATTCATTTTGAAGAATATTGAATCTTGAGTGATTTTCTTGTGTTACTAGTTACTTGAAAAAAGTAATCTGATTACATAACTTACGATACTTGTAATGCGTTACTCACAACACTGAACAGACATATCATCACGCAACTTCATCCTGGGCTTCTTTCAAAACACTACTGAAGGAGGAACTTGTTTGCTAGACAGGCAAATACACACAATTTACTGTTAGTCCTCAGATCAAAAGGTTTTTCGAGAAGCATTAATTCAGAATATTGTCCTATTATGCTTTCACATTTTCAGTATTCTTCAGTGTGTAATGTTGCTGTTTGTGCATGAAAAAGGTCTGCAAAGTTACAAAGCACAAAGGCTGGGTTTAAGTTCACTTTTTTATGTCCTTTCCTCGCTAATTTCCCTCAGTCTCGTTGACTCGGATGTACGTCTTTGCTTACATTGCACTAGTGAACCCTTGCATTAAACGCCATATGCCTTTGATCACTTGTGGGTAAATTAAGTTGCTGTTGTGACGTCACAATTGTGTTGCATTGTGGTCTATGGGTCTGCCTGAAGTGTGCATATTGAATAGATTTGCTCCCACGATTAAAATCGAGGGTCGATTGTCAGTCCAAATTAATTCCTCATCCACTTGAAGTTGAATGCACTTCAAAATGGTGCAAGTCTAAAAGTGAAGTTAAATGTAGCCATGTCACTCCAAAGGGAGTTATTCTCTGTGAGTGTTTCTGAACTCCCTGAAACGTCTCCATTGTAGTTTTGAGTTTTCTTCCGGGAACGAACACATCCCAATATTCCTCATTTAAGCCACGTTTCCACCGCAGGTACTCGGTGTGTTTCGACCACAGGAACCGGGGTCTAAATAAAGTTCCCTGTAAATATTTCCCCCTCAGAACAGCCCTGCTCGCGAGGTAGTACTTTTTCAAAGTTGAGGAACTTTAGGGGGTGGGACTTGTGCGCTGAACATGCTGATTGGTTGAGCTCACGCAACAGTCTGTTGCGGTGTGTGCAGTAAGAGTCGTTTGCTATTCAAATCAACAATGGAGTTGATACGACCGATGGACTGACAACGAAGTTCAGGGTTAATTACGTTTATTTGCGGAGGATGAAATCCAGTGGGCTCTGGAAAGTCGCGCACATCACCGGACTAATCTTTGCTGTACTTTAGACCGCGATGGAAACACAGACAGCAGCAGGTCTGGGGGAAAAAAAGAGTTCCCGTGAGTTGAAAAATCTGTACTTTGGCGGATATTCGCGCCATGTTAACCAATCAGGAGCTTGCTCTAGTAGTGACAACAATGAGGACAAAATCATATGTGTATACCCGGAGCTGTACGATACATCTTTATACTTTATAGAAACAGGAATAAAAAGGATCTTGCTTGGAAGAAAGTGAGTGAGGAGGTCGGACAGTCTGGTAAGTTGTAAAAAGCGCTCATACTCAATTTGAGCTATATATATATATACAGTGAGGAAAATAAGTATTTGAACACCCTGCTATTTTGCAAGTTCTCCCACTTAGAAATCATGGAGGGGTCTGAAATTGTCATCGTAGGTGCATGTCCACTGTGAGAGACATAATCTTAAAAAAAAAATCCAGAAATCACAATGTATGATTTTTTTAACTATTTATTTGTATGATACAGCTGCAAATAAGTATTTGAACACCTGAGAAAATCAATGTTAATATTTGGTACAGTAGCCTTTGTTTGCAATTACAGAGGTCAAACGTTTCCTGTAGTTTTTCTCCAGGTTTGCACTGCAGGAGGGATTTTGGCCCACTCCTCCACACAGATCTTCTCTAGATCAGTCAGGTTTCTGGCTTGTCGCTGAGAAACAGAGTTTGAGCTCCCTCTAAAGATTCTCTATTGGGTTTAGGTCTGGAGACTGGCTAGGCCACGCCAGAACCTTGATATGCTTCTTACAGAGCCACTCCTTGGTTATCCTGGCTGTGTGCTTCGGGTCATTGTCATGTTGGAAGACCCAGCCACGACCCATCTTCAATGCTCTAACTGAGGGAAGGAGGTTAAAAATCTCACAATACATGGCTCCGGTCATCCTCTCCTTAATACAGTGCAGTCGCTCTGTCCCATGTGCAGAAAAACACCCCCAAAGCATGATGTTACCACCCCCATGCTTCAAAGTAGGGATGGTGTTCTTGGGATGGTACTCTGGGTTCGGGCCTATTTCCGAGCTCGAAGCCCTCCCACCGGACAGCACGCCAAATACACATTGAATTACTCTCTATAAATTATATGTAAGTGCAAACTCGTGAAATATATATATATATATATATATATATATATATATATATATATATATACACACACACACACACACACACATATTGAGACTACAAGCTAGCTAATGAAGGCAAATTGAGTTTATTCGCCATATTTTAAAACAATCCATGTCAGCCATTTTACTACGAGCCAGCTGGCAGAAGCCCCTCCCATGCGCGAATTCACGTCTGTTGTGAAGTGAATGTCACACGCGAATGAAGCGAGTAAACTCCAAATGTTCAAGAGTCCAACTACACGCGAATAGTGCAATTTATTTATGCAAGTCATGTCACTCCCCTTCACAGTTGTCATGAAGGGCCACATTAGCCGTAGACCAAAACCACTTTTTGACCATAGTGGCAATCCACCTGTCACTCAAGTAGCCACGGCTTTCATTTTGCAGAACTTTAATGGTGCGTTCACACAAGACGTGAATGAAGCATTAAGCGCAAGTCATTTACATGTTAAGTCAACGTAAAGACGCGAATAGACATATATATACATATTGAGACTACAAGCTAGCTAAAGCCGGCAAATTGAGCTTAGTCACCGTATTTTAAAACAATCCATGTCAGCCATTATGCAAAGAGACGAGCCGGCAGAAGCCCCTTCCATGATGCAAATTCACATCTGTTGTGAAGTGAATGTCACGCGTGAATGAAGCGAGTAAACTCAAAATGTTCAAGCGTCCAACTACGCGTGAATAGCATGATTTATAAGTAATATTTAGTAGATTTATAGTAAGGCTTAATATAATTTAAACAGATGAGTTATAAAAAAATTCACCCCCCTCACAGTCGTCATGAAGGGCAAAATTAGCCGTTTAGACCAAAACCACAATGTGTCCCAGACTGTAAACATGTGTTCTTCTGCTGTAAAGTTGGGCATTTTAACATGAGCTCAATGAGATTCTGCTCCTTCTGCAGTTTAAGTCACTTCCGTGTTGGCTTCAAGAGAAACTGCGGGAGGTTGCCGCTTGGTTGAAACATAGACCGTAAAAAAATATGGACGACGTGACTTCATTGGCCTCCGCTGAAGTTATTGAAGCCTCCAGAGGTTCGAATATGGCGCTGACATCTTGCGCAGTTTGGGACCGAGTCTGCGCAGTAATGATCTCAGGACCGGAGTCTGCGCGGTAGAGAGCAGGAAGTAGAGGCGTGATGTCAAAAGGCCGCCCATACTCTCACAGATGCAGAACAATTCATTATTTTGGTGTGAAATAAACAGTTATGGAAATGTAGAAATTAAAGCTAAAGCTCCAATCTCCTCCCGAAAAAAGTCGTCAATCACAGCTGCCCGTTTTATAGCATCAAATAACGAACTAAAACCAAACTTATTTAAAAAACGAACACTTGAAATGAAATCATCGTGATAAAAATTGCCTACAGTGACAGAAAACCAACTTTGGAAAAAAATTATTTGAAGCGTAATTTGATTGTTTAGTTTGTCTCGCGTCCATTGGAGGCTTCAGTTTGTGAGAGGAGTGCTGCAGGCTTGGTTGAAACACGTGGTTATAAGGGGCGTGACATTTCCAAAAACACGGTCGAAGCGGTTGACCAATCACAGCAGACTCGTCCAGCCGACCAATCAGAGCACTTTGTGCTTTTCAGAAGGCAGGGCTTCATAGATACAGGAACTAAACAGAGCGTGGGAATAGACGAGCTGCAACAATGGAGAATATGTGAAAAATAATGTGCTTTGGACTATTTGATTCCAAAATCAAAACTTTTTGGGGCATAATATGGCCTCTTTAATGTTGCAGTGTTATACTATGCCATTAACATTACCTTTGTTTGATGTTTACGTATTTTTAAAGCGTTAACCAGAATGAGTTATACCCAAACACACAGCCAAAGTGATATAGTTTCTTCTCAATGAACGTGACCATCACTGCAAACCATCTGCACATTCAGACAGATGACATGGTTTACAAAGTTTACAGCGTACGCCCCTCCCCGTGTGTTCAGGCTGAAGCAGAGTTAGTTCACATGAAGGAGGAGGAGGAACTCAGACGCACATCTAGTGAATGAGACCCGCACACACAGCCAGTCTCTCACACGCTTCAGGAGCAGGAGATCATTTAGAAGCAGCCTGTGTTTGGAGTATAACGGGACTTTAACGCCTTCGGTTTACTGAACAGGATCTTCGGAGGGCAGGATGGAAAACACGTGTGAGGTGAATGACTTGACCCGGTCTGTCTTAGATTACCTTCATGCATGCACCAATTATTTCACATTCATGATTCAAACGAGTGCCAGTAAAATAAGTGAGAGCGTTGCATGTGACATTAGTTTCTGCTGCCTTCATGCATGCATTTTCTGATGTATAGCTGGTGAAATTTTCTCAAAAATAGCTTTAATGTAATTGCAATGATTGAATATAAAGATTATCTGTTATTGTGACAAAAGTTAACATATAAAAAACAGCATTTTAATACATAAAAATGCTGTATTTAGAGCACAAATTCACTTATTTAACGCTCAAATTGATATTTTATGACTATATCTACTTTTATGACAACTTATAAACAAGATTTCAGCAAATATCACACAGATCTGTATGAAAATAATAGTACTTTGGGCTATAAAATTATAAGCATTCTGTGAATGAACTCTATTCGGATTAGTTTTATTGTATTGTGTTTTTGCTGTAAAGAAACAACATTACTACCCTCGATAACAGACACTTTTCTGGAAGACAAAAAAGGGGGCATGCTCAGTTTAGTGTAAAGACTAAAGCTTAAATTGATTTGACTGTAAATGGAAAACTGTTGAGGTGAATCCGAGCAGCACACGAGGGTTAAAATCCAGGCTAAACGTTGCAGCTGTAGTGCGTAACGGTCAGAGAGAAGTGTCACGGGCGTTTGGCAGTTCTGCTGACCCTCCTCAGAAAAAGCCCCTTGAGAAATGACTGTTAATTTATACGGCGCTCGTGTTTCATGGGCCGGTTTGTAATGTCATATGGTGAGCTCTCCAGGGAATGTGGCAGCTCTCTTTGCGTCATTCAGACGGCGGTCAGCCTGCGTCTGCGGTCAGAAAGTGGATCTGGAGGGCTCTTCCCGTTTGAAAACCAAAACAACTCTACAGACCAGGGGCCCGTTCTTCGTACCTCGCTAACTCAGTTAGCCGGATTTGATTGTTGACGATTTGGCATGATCTTGGATTGTTTGGTTCTTCGACGCTCATCCTGGACTTGCTGTCATAGCAACAGGTCCGTAAACTTAAACCAAGGCTTATTTCATGTAAACAGGATTAGATTGCATCTTGAGGTGATACTTAAAATCTGTCCCAGCCACTGCTACTTTATTACAAGAGTTCATTACTGAACCAGGGGCAATAATAATCATTTTAAATAATTATTATTACTTTATTTATCCAGGTAAACTGTTTGAGAACCACTTCTCATTTACACACATGACCTGGCCAAGAGGCTACAGGAATAAATAAGAATAATAATAATATACAATTTTTAAATTGTATATGTATATGAGAATGTATATAATATTATAATGTTGTGTATAAGACTAAAGACACAGCCACTTCATTGAGAGATTTATTTGTGATGGAATAATTACTTTATAATTTTATTGGAGGTTTGCACACATGTTGTACAGTTAATCTGAGCCGTGCATTAATTTAAGTGATGACGGATATTATGGGATGGCTTGATGCAGAGAATTTGATCTTGACCCTTAAGAAACTTTAATACTGTCACGTTACAAATCTGCTTCAAATTGAATTACAACATTGAAATAAAAATGTAAAGGGTGTACAAATACTGTATAAAACCGTGAATATTAATAATTGGTAATCATGTAAAAAAAAAAAAAACATTTATCATTGATCTATTATAACTTTTATGTTGGTTTGGTCGTTTAGCTGTTTCCTTATAAAGGTCCAGATATTCGTGGGGTTTTTTTGTGTAATTTGCCAAGTTTTTTGCCAGGTGGCTTCTTTAATTATATGATGTCATTACATAATCAGCAAATTCATTTGAAGAACCAAATTAGCCAGACATCAGTTATCATGATTAAAAGATCTGGGATCTGTCAAATCATCTCAGATGTATTAAGCGAGGTACGAAGAACTGACCCCTGCCCTGCGCTCGTATGTGTTTACTCGCTCAGCCATCACTATTGCTATTTCTCAAACATCGGGTAAGAGCTTTGTTTAGCTCATTAAGTATTGCACTTCAGAGCGTAACTCATTCTGATCCTATAAACAAACAGACACAATTAGCAACCAACCTAGCAACACACAAAAACATTCAAAACACCCTAGCAACTACCTAGAACACCACAGCGATCGCAAAGCAATGCAATGGCAGCCACCCAGAACACTCTAGAAACCATAGTAGGGGTGTAACCGTTCATATATTCATTGCATACAGTCAGACGGAGAATACAGGCGATACACACTCCAATCCAGAAGGGGGCGTGTGCGGTAATGCAACGTTGTTTGCTATCCATCACAACGGATAAAGAGCAGAAAAAGAAGAGACGATCTATGCACCAACCCAAAACAAGACTTCAGATGACACTCAAGAGCTTGCTAGTGGCCTATACGCTGATGAGTTTCTATTCATTTTTGAGACGCGCTCCACAGACATCACGGGAAAGGAAACTGGGACGGCAGAAATGACATACTGTTTGTTTTCTGTGTTTTACAAAAGCACAATGTTTTGTTTTTATTGTAAGTGTTGGGGATGAAATATCGATATATCGATACTGATGTGAGCATCGAAAAGTATCAATAAAAATATTAATATTAAAGGAACACATCACTTTTTTTGTAAATAGGCTCATTTTCCAGCTCCCCTAGAGTTAAACAGTTGAGTTTTACCGTTTTCGAATCCATTCAGCCGATCAATGGAGTCTGGCGGTAGCACTTTTAGCATAGCTTAGCATAGATCATTGAATCTGATTAGACCGTTAGCATCTCGCTCAAAAATGACCAAAGAGTTTCGATATTTTTCCTATTTAAAACTCGACTCTTCTGTAGTTACATCGTGTACTAAGGCCGACGGAAAATGAAAAGTTGTGATTTTCTAGGCCGATATGGCTAGGAACTATACTCTCATTCCTGCGTAATGATCAAGGAGCTTTGAGCCGTACCATGAGTGCAGCGGCGCAATGATATTACGCAGCGCCTGAAAATAGTCCCCAGGACGCTCCTTGTGTAAGACGGTTGTCACGTTGGTTATGTTGACGGATGTTAGCCTATTTTCAGGCACTGCGTAATATCATTGCGCCTGCACCCATGCAACTCTTTGGTCCTTTTTTTTGAGCGAGATGCTAACGGTCTAATCAGATTCAATGATCTATGCTAAGCTATGCTAAAAGTGCTACCGCCAGACTCCAGAGATCGGCTGAATGGATTAGAAAAGGGTAAAACTCAACTGTTTAACTCTAGGAGAGTTGAAAATGAGCCTATTTTCCCAAATAGTGGAGTGTTGCTTTTAAGGGTTTTAAAAAAAAAAACATTTTAAAATGTTATTTAATGCGTGCAATTAACGTTCGTTCACTGATGACACTGTATTCAAGCAGAGCTGAGTTTCCCAAAAGTATCATAAGAAACCATTGATGCTTTGGGAAACGCAGCCCAGAACAATGCTCATCAGAAGACGGAAAATGTTTGAGTGAATAAACAAATAGAAATTGTAGCCTACATAGTTTGTGCAGTTACACTCTTTAAATGTACTCAGTATGCCTCAGTGTGCAGTAAACATTCTGTCACTGTTAAGTCAAATATCCAAATGTCAGTTTTATATATTATATTTCCTGTCGCTGATTACGTTCCCCTCTAGTGGGCATAGTTCTCAGTGTCTCAATTGCCTGTATCCACTTTTGTGTCCTTAAACGCTTGTTGTTTTGGGTCGACAGCTTATAAAAACTTCTGTGTTTTTGGTTCTGGGTTTTGTTTAGCTTGTTTGCTGTACACCTTGTCACATATCAGCTTTTAGACGTTGTTCTGTTTTTTGTTATAAGTCAGAAATGACAAGGAGGCGCTTCACCCAATACAAAGTCAACTGAGAGCGTTGGGTTGTTTTCCCCCCCGGTGGGCGTGGTCTTCAAATTATGACGCGTGTCGCTCTGTCTCTATGGAAAAATCCTGTTGAGGGAATCAAAGTGATGCAAACTGACGGTTCGGCCTCCAAAAACACTGCAGTGCTCTATTGTTTATTCGTATAAGGTTTTAAAACCATTTTCACATATAAAACACTGTAAATAAACTTGCCTTGCTTTTCCCACAGGTGTGGAAACGGTGAGGAGACGCAGTGAACTGGAGCAATAAAGTGTAGCGACGGCTCAGACTGCGGCTGATGCCTCGAAACACGCTGACCCTTGACCCTGCGATGACCGCCGAGCTTGTGAAAGACACCATGACTATCCCCGGAGCTCCTGAGCGAATCCTGGCAGAGAAAACCAACAACAACGAGCCACCGGTCGTCACCATTCCCCTGGTCAACGAGGTGCAGTTAACGGCGGCCACCGGCGGAGCCGAGCTGTCCTGCTACCGCTGCACCGTGCCGTTCGGCGTGGTGGTTCTGATCGCCGGGATCGTGGTGACCGCCGTCGCGTACAGCTTCAACTCTCACGGCTCCACCATATCGTACTTCGGACTGGTGCTGCTCTCGGCCGGGCTGGTGCTGCTCGCGCTGAGCGCCGTCTGCTGGAAGGTGCGGATGGAGAGAAAGAAAGAAAGAAGAAGAGAGAGTCAGACAGCCCTGATGGCCCATCAGAGGAGCATCTTCGCCTGATTCGACACAAGCACAGACTCCAGAACCTTCACAATGGACGAGTCAAAGCATCGTTCCACTCACATTTGGGACAACGTCCAGATGTTTTGCCCCAGTTCAGACCAACCGAGTGCTCTCGGAGAAAACCGAATGATGGGTCTCAGAATGAGCGTTCGGAGAATTTAATCGAGATAGACTTGCAGCTGCATGCGTCCAGATGTCGAGACACAGCTGCACTGCAAAAAAAAACAAAAACAATTTTCTTAGTATCTTATTTTCCATTACAAATACCTTAGATCAAGATGCATTTACTTGAGAAGCAAAATGACTCGAGATATTAAAGGGACAGCTCACCCAAAAATCATTTACCCTAACCCTCAAGTTGTTCCAAACCATGAATTTCTTTGTTCTGCTGAACACAAAGGAGGATGTTTGGAAGCATATGGGTAATCAAACAGATCTCAAAGTCACTCCAAAGAGAGTTATTCTCTACATCAGTGCCCTCTGTTTTGGGTCACTGAGTTCTTGAGTTTTCTTCCGGGAACGAACACGTCACATTATTCCTCATTTAAATAATTAATACGCAAAATAAAGGGGCGAGGCCTGGTTGAGTTAGTTTGCAGCGTGTTGAAACCTCTGGTTAAGGGGCAGGACATTTCCCAAACATGCTCAAAGTAGTTGACCAATCACAACACACTGGTCAAGCCGACCAATCAGAGCACAATGTGCTTTCCAGAAGGAGGGGCTTCATCGAGACCGGAACTAAACAGGGGTGCATTTCCCAAAAGCATCGTAAGCCAACTATGGTCGCAAGTTCCGTCGTTATCAGCATAGTTCAACCATTCGGTGTTTCCCGAAATCGCAGTTCCAACAAACATTCGCAAACAGCGTCGTAAACTTGTGTGGTTGCAACGACGTGCAACACAAGCAAGCTGACATTCAGTACAATCTATATATTTTATTTCGAATACATACAAATGTAATTTACGTCTTTTAGTTGGTCAAGAGTTTCAAAGCACCGTTTTTGAAGAGTGTGCATGCGCGTACGTGCTCTAGTACGTAAGAACGAGCCTATGATTGAATCTGGCAATAAAGCAAAATAACTGAGAAAAATGAGAATTAGTCCTCAGATGCTATGTGCATAGTTTATAGCAAAAAATCGAGCATGAAATCGATCTCAAACTAATTAATTAAAAGCAGTTATTACTCCACCACTTGCGTGTCATCATTAACCAACGTGGTTGAACGACAGATTTGCGACAATGCGGTTCCGGGAAACAGTCGCGACTAGCTAGTTGATTTCTTCAACGATGCTACATACTATGGTAGTTCAGCAGTGAGTCTCGTTTCCATTACCCTTCTAATTGCGCAATTTGAAAATACGCCCAATGGAAACACGTCAATTTCGCCCAAAAACTCCCATTTACGGCAAAAAAACGTTTTTACGTTTGCATGAGGTGGTTTTTCAGGCAATTCGAAAAAGGAATATTTCGCAAACTGCAATGCAGGTCAACATACAGCGCCGTATGTTTGGACAGTCCTTCATTAAACTCATAAAAGACAAAAGAATTATGTGAATACTGTATTCTAAACAACAAAGAAATGCCACAATTGACCGTTCGTAAAGACCCGCCCCCTTTAGTTACTGTTGCTATGTCCGACAAGCCATGGCGCTCTCACACCACACACACACACACACACACACACACGTTCTCACGTAGAGAAAATATATCACAGAGCAAAGAGGACACTGACAACACGCCGACAGACAGGACAGAGCAAGTTACTTTTGATAAGAAACAAAGTCTCAACTTTGAAATTGTAATTTTTTAAAAGAAATGTAAACAATAAATAGCGTTTTGTGGCTCTTTAACGTGTGGTGATCGCTGTAGCGCCTCAGTTAAAGCTGCTCGTGAACCGATCATCTCTTCCTTCTAGTTCATTGATAAGCATCAAATTAACAGGAATGAACACTAAAAGAAATGTTGTTTCAACCGCAGAAAGACGTCCGTACACACCGTTTTTCAAGATCAAGTCCACCAACGTTAATCTACTAACTCTCCTGACTGCTTTGTCGGACAAACCGTCAGATTCTGCGATGTGATTAGTCAGATCGCCTGTCAATCAAACTCGCGGCGAAGGGTGAATTGATCAAGACCATGAGGCAGATATGAGGGAGAAACACCTTGCACATGGGCGCTCCCAAGTATTGCCATTAATGCTTGTATAACACTCCTACGTCTCCTTCGATTCAAATAATGGCTAGATCGTGGGCTGAGATATACGTAAACCTACTAACATCTGTTGCCATGATTTTTGGAATAACTTATTGCATTGCGTTTAAGTCACATGACATGGGTTAAAGCTGCACTATGTAACATTTTTTTCAGTAAAATATCCACTAGGCCAGTGTTATATATTTTGTTCAGTTGAGTACTTACAATATCCCAAATGTGTCCAACTATTTGTAAATCGTGAGAAATTGCTATTTTAACCGGGGAACCGGGACGTGTGAGGGCGTCGCCTGTCGATGACGTCATATCTGCGTTCCCCTCGGTTTATTCTGCAGAAACGCTTTACTCTCACTGCAGTGTGACCAAGTGTCATAGCAGCCGGCGAGAGAACGCACAGAGTAACGTCACAACATCATCAACACACTCAGATGTGCTAATATGATCAACAGAGCTGCGTTACCTCACACTCATGACCGGAAAAGCGGAAGAGGCGACTGTGTCATAATAAAAGTCCTGCTGCTCGCGAGGCGTGTGTTGCGTTCATCTTATTAAAGGTGCTCTAAGCGATCCTGGGTGGAGGAACCTTTTGTTGACATTCGAAGTGAGGTCAAACAAAACAGAGGCTCGCTAGACCCTCCCTCCTCCTCCTCCTCCTCCTCCTCCTCCTCCTCCTCCTTCGTGCTTCCTGATTGGAAGCTCTTCTGCCGCCGGAGTTCTCGCCACCTTTCGAAGGCTTTTCCGATGTAAATTCGGGACTTTGCGTTCCTTCTCCTTTTCCCTTTTCGTTGCAAGTTGTTCATCAGAACGTCATCTCTTTGGTCGTGTGTCGGCCATATCAAAATCATACAATTCGAACTTCCCTCTTTATGCTTCTCTCTTCTACACTTACCCTTCATGTGCACGCGCACTAACCCCAAATCATTCTTGTCGGTTATCGGCTGGAGCACTGTTTATTATGTTTCATTGTCCAGGCTGCCGAAGTTTGTTTTTGTGGAGCTTGTGCTGGCTACAGAGAACGCGTTTTTTTACAGTGTGTTCAGGGGACAGGCAGCTAAAAAAAAATTCATGTCAAAAGAAAAAAAAGTTTTGGCCTAAAAAACATCGCTTATAGCATCTTATTATCAATCGCTTCAGCGGTTCCTCAGCTCCACAACACTTGGTCCTGCTCTGCTTCACACTACAGAAACGTTAATAATCACATGAACATGATTTCTGCCTGAGTCCTGTCCTGATGAAATCGCCCCCTAAACCCTTATTCACTATTCCCTACATTAGACCACTAATACAGTTCACTTGAAGGAGTGAATGAAAACGAGCGAGTGAATTCGGACAGCCGCTGAGTGTACATCAGCTGTACACTCGTTATTGCGGTGCATTGTGGGATAGAATTAGTGCACTCAATAAAGTCCACTATGGTTTCGGACACCACTACAAATGGCTGTCCCCTCAAATAGTGCCCTATTTAAGGGTATAGGGGGCGATTTCAGATTCAGCCAACATGTCCCAAGATTCTGCGCTCAAACTTGGCGTCATCAAACTACGCCTTTGTTTTGAATAGGCGACCTTTAGCGGACGGAAAAGTTACAAAGAGCACCTTTAAATGGAAAAGCCATTTTGCAATAGTTGTTTTTATCGACATTTAGAAAATATCGCAACGTTTTTCACAAATCTGAAATGGCTACTGACAGACTGGGAAGAGAGGAGCTGCAACAAACCTGTTCTAGTAGAGCCACAAAAAAGGGGGGAATAAAAGACAATTTTGCTTTTCAAGTAAACGTATCTTGATTTAAGAAATGTTTGTACTGGAAAACAAAACTTAAGATTTTTTGCAGTGTGGGACAACGGTTACACTTGTTTTAACCTCACAGCTTCTGATGGACCGCAACCCTTAAAGGGGTTCGTAAGCGCTTTCTTTCTTTCTTTTTGTTTTCTACTCTGTCTCTTTTGCCTGTCAGGCAGGACCGTTCGGTTATCTGGGACGTGAGCCAAGGCGAAAGCATCAAAATTAAGACCAGTAACCGCTGTGCAAACCCAGAGACGGGAAGTGCCATATTAATCCACGGCTGCTTCCTGTCCGGTCGGATTAATGGAAAGACGCACTTTGAGACATAAAGGAAAGGGAGGAAAATGAGGAAATGAACAACAATGATTTTTTCTTCATTGAGAGCTTCTTTCTGACACCCAGCTACTTTATATGCGTACGGTACTTATTTCACTAGTATTAGGATATATATATATATATACACAACAATGGGCTGGAAAACCAGATGCTATTATTTTCTTTAATTGAATATGTTTATATTCTTATACTTCAGACTATGAGGACAGACATATGACATGCTCTGACTTGAGCTGTATGTGAAGTAACTTAAGAAGACAGTTAACCGCATTTAAGATGACAGTATTATGTGATTTTTTTTTTTGTGTATTTGAGCACTTTTGATCATTTTAATGAAATGCTAATTATGAATTATTGATTTCAGGTGCTTATGTTTGGTGGGAGAATGAAAAGAATGTGTCCTATCAGTTTCTGATTATTTTCTGATTGTAATTGTCCACTGTGTCCTTGGAAATGTTATATCTGTAAGCTGTTGACAGAACTATTTTTAATAAACTCCTGTGCAAACAGAATATTTTATCTTGTGGTATCATTTCAAAATTCATCTGAATACACAGTTCATTAATTTGTAAACTGTAAACCTCATGGCAACTGTTGCGTCAAAGCTGAATGTGTCATCATTGTATGTTTAACAGATCCATTTTAAAAGCTGAATTTTATAAAGCAAACTGTAATGACTTTAGTCGTTTCATGTCGGCAGCTCTTTTAGAGCAGACTGGCTTTAATTATTTCCCCAGCCACTCATGCTGTTTGTTTGAAGTCTCAGTTAAAGTGCGCTTTGGGTCGGGTCTTTCTCGTGTGACTAAAACTTTCAATAATGAATGGAAGGAAATGTTTCTTTCTTTTACAATGTGTTCTGCGGAGCTCCATGACTGCACTGCGCATTGTGTGCTTGTAGACTTCACTACACATGTAGGCAGATTTATTTATTTTTAATGACTCAAGATGGAGTCAGATTGTGTGGTTCAAATCACTTTAGAAAGAGTACAGCAACGCCCTGACAACTACCCTGAACACCCTAGCAACCGCATAGCAACGCTCTCACAACCAGTCAATGCACATTAGAAACAGTGAACATAGCAACGCCCTGACAGCTACCCTGAATACCATAGCAACACTCTCACAACCAGTCAAATCACTTTAGAAACAGTGAACATAGCATCAACCTGACAACTACCCTGAACACCCTAGCAACCGCATTGCAACGCTCTCACAACCAGTCAACGCACATTAGAAACAGTGAACATAGCAACGCCCTGACAGCTACCCTGAACACCCTAGCAACACTCTCACAACCAGTCAACGCACTTTAGAAACAGTGAACATAGCAACAACCTGACAACTACCCTGAACACCCTAGCAAACCGCATAGCAACTCTCTCACAACCAGTCAACGCACTTTAGAAACAGTGAACATAGCAACACCCTGACAACTACCCTGAACACCCTAGCAACCGCATAGCAACGCTCTCACAACCAGTCAAATCACTTTAGAAACATTGAACATAGCAACACCCTGACAACTACCCTGAACACCCTAGCAACCGCATAGCAACGCTCTCACAACCAGTCGATGCACTTTAGAAACAGTGAACATAGCAACACCCTGACAACTACCCTGAACACCCTAGCAACACTGTCCCAACCAGTCAACGCACTTTAGAAACAGTGAACATAGCAACAACCTGACAACTACCCTGAACACCCTAGCAACCGCATAGCAACTCTCTCACAACCAGTCAACGCACTTTAGAAAAAGTGAACATAGCAACACCCTGACAACTACCCTGAACACCCTAGCAACCGCATAGCAACGCTCTCACAACCAGTCAAATCACTTTAGAAACATTGAACATAGCAACACCCTGACAACTACCCTGAACACCCTAGCAACCGCATAGCAACGCTCTCACAACCAGTCAACGCACTTTAGAAACAGTGAACATAGCAACACCCTGACAGCTACCCTGAACACCCTAGCAACACTCTCACAACCAGTCAACGCACTTTAGAAACAGTGAACATAGCAACAATCTGACAACTACCCTGAACACCCTAGCAACCGCATAGCAACTCTCTCACAACCAGTCAACGCACTTTAGAAACAGTGAACATAGCAACACCCTGACAACTACCCTGAACACCCTAGCAGCCGCATAGCAACGCTCTCACAACCAGTCAAATCACTTTAGAAACATTGAACATAGCAACACCCTGTCAACTACCCTGAACACTCTAGCAACTGCTTAGCAACACATTCTTACAACCACTCAAATCAATTTATAAACAGTAGAGAAACACCCTGGCAACTACCCTGAACCCCTTAGCAACTGTACAGCAACGCTCTCACAACCACTCAAATAACTTTACAAACAGCAAAGCAATGCCCTGGCAACTACCCTGAACCCCCTAGCAACCACATAGCAACTCTCTTACAACCACTAAAATCACTTTAGAAACAGTAAA
Organism: Romanogobio albipinnatus; assembly: GCA_023566225.1. Taxonomy (NCBI): domain Eukaryota; kingdom Metazoa; phylum Chordata; class Actinopteri; order Cypriniformes; family Gobionidae; genus Romanogobio; species Romanogobio albipinnatus. Next base: position 11,342,723 of record CM042240.1, read on the forward strand.
GGAACGCCCTGGCAACTACCCTGAACACCCTAGCAACCACATAGCAATACTCTAACCACTCGGAACACCATAGCAACACCCTGGCAACGGCCTACAATGCTTTAGCAGATTTTGCCTGGGCAAGCAAAATGTAAAATAAAAACAAATACTTGCACATGTAGTTCACTAAATATAACACAGATTTTGTATTTCTGTTTTTAACTGAAAACAGAAATGTTCTGTTTGTGTAAAAGCACGAAACAACAATCCATTAAAGCAGTACAGCTGTAGTCCCCTGACTCGACCAGCGCTGTATTAATCCTCTATAGGTGATGGGTTGTGGCCTTGAACTGCTCGCTTCGACATGGCGGTTTAAAATAGCCAGACTTAGAGATGTATTTATAGGCAGCATTTGCGTTGCTATGCGTTTCCCTGACACCAGACACTACAACTCAATGGTTTGCTTGCGTCAGAGCAGCATCCACGACACACTTCGTCAGATTCGATAGCCAGCGTCCCTCACGACCGGGTGAACACACAGCGCAGAGACGGACAGAAGAGATGGGCTGACACCTGACACATACAGTAGATCAGATGTTTGACGCCCAGGACGAGGTCTTCTTCTCTTCATGAGCTCTGGAAAGTCCTTTGGAGATATAAAAATAGACACAAATGAGACCGGTGTTATTTTATACTATTATATTATTTTTTCAAATTTTGAAGAAGCATTTATTTAAATAATTTTAGTTCTTATTCTAACTTAAGTTTTAGTAATTTTGTTGTGCTTTTGTCATTTGTATTCGTTTTTAAAATTTCTATTTAGATTTAATTTTAATTTTAATTTTTTGTGTATTTACTATTTCAAGTGCTTAAGTAACACTCAAAAATGAATTCACTACCCTTAATTTAATTGAAGAAAGTTTTTACACAATTTCATTTAGTTTATTTTCCAGTTTATTTGGATCAACACGATTTAGTTGGTTTTGGTCAAATTAATTTACTCTAGTATGTTTAACTAAACATTATTACATTTGTAAATACCCAGCCCTACTCACAACCACTTACCCACCACCCCGAACATCCTAACAACCACTCAATCACCCAGAACACCCTAGCAACCACTTAACCGCCCAGAACACCCTAGCAACCACTTAACCACCATGGACACCCTAGCAACTGCTTAAAAACAACCTAACCACCCAAAACACCCTAGCGACTACTTAACCACCAGCCAGAACATTCTAGCAACCACTTAACCACCACCCAGTACACCCTAGCAACCACTTAACCACCCAGAACACCCTAGCAACCACTTAACCACCCAGAACACCCTAGCAACCACTTAACCACCCAGAACACCCTAGCGACTACTTAACCACCAGCCAGAACATTCTAGCAACCACTTAACCACCCAGAATGCCCAAGCAACTACTTAACAACCAGCTATAACACCCTAGCGACTGCTTAAGAACCAGCCATAACTCTAGCAACACCCTAGCAATCACGTAACCACTCCGAACACCCTAGCAACCACATAAAAAAGAGCCATAACTCTCTAGCAACTGCTTAACCACCCAGAACATTCTACCAACCACTTAGCAACCAACCAGAACACCCTATCAACCACTTAACTACCCCAAACACCCTTGCAACAACTTAGCCACCCAGAACACCCTAGCAACCACTTAACCACCCAGAACACCCTATCAACCCTTAACTACCCCAAACACCCTAGCAACAACTTAACCACCCAGAACACCCTAGCAACCACTTAACCACCCTAGCAACAACTTAACCACCACCCAGAACACCCTAGCAACCACTTAACCACCCCCCAGCACACCCTAGCAACCACTTAACCACCACCAGAACACCCAAGCAACAACTTAATCACCCAGAATATCATAGCAACCACTTAACCACCACCCAGAACAACATAGCAACCACTTAACCACCACCCAGAACACCCAAGCAACAACTTAATCACCCAGAATATCCTAGCAATCACTTAACCACCAGCCAGAACACCATAGCAACCACTTAACCACCACCCAGAACACCCTAGCAATCACTTAACCACCCAGAACACCCTAGAAACCACTTATCAACCAGCCAGAACACTCTAGCAACTGCTTAACCACCATGGACACCCTAGCAACTGCTTAAAAACAACCTAACCACCCAAAACACCCTAGCGACTACTTAACCACCAGCCAGAACATTCTAGCAACCACTTAACCACCCAGAACGCCCAAGCAACTACTTAACAACCAGCTATAACACCCTAGCGACTGCTTAAGAACCAGCCATAACTCTAACAACACCCTAGCAATCACGTAACCACTCCGAACACCCTAGCAACCACATAAAAAAGAGCCATAACTCTCTAGCAACTGCTTAACCACCCAGAACATTCTACCAACCACTTAGCAACCAACCAGAACACCCTATCAACCACTTAACTACCCCAAACACCCTAGCAACAACTTAGCCACCCAGAACACCCTAGCAACCACTTAACCACACAGAACACCCTAGCAACCACTTAACCACCACCCAGAACACCCTAGCAACCACTTAACCACCACCCAGAACACCCAAGCAACAACTTAATCACCCAGAATATCATAGCAACCACTTAACCACCACCCAGAACACCATAGCAACCACTTAACCACCACCCAGAACACCCAAGCAACAACTTAATCACCCAGAATATCCTAGCAATCACTTAACCACCACCCAGAACACCATAGCAACCACTTAACCACCACCCAGAACACCCTAGCAACCACTTAACCACCCAGAACACCCTAGCAACCACTTATCAACCAGCCAGAACACTCTAGCAACTGCTTAAAAAAAACCTAACCACCCAAAACACCCTAGCGACTACTTAACCACCAGCCAGAACATTCTAGCAACCACTTAACCACCCAGAACGCCCAAGCAACTACTTAACAACCAGCTATAACACCCTAGCGACTGCTTAAGAACCAGCCATAACTCTAGCAACACCCTAGCAATCACGTAACCACTCCAAACACTCTAGCAACCACATAAAAAAGAGCCATAACTCTCTAGCAACTGCTTATCCACCCAGAACATTCTACCAACCACTTAGCAACCAACCAGAACACCCTAGCAACCACTGAACCACCCAAAAGAACAAAATGACAAAAAAAACAATCAGAACTGGCAACCTTGTCTGACTGAACTATTCAAGCTGATTATTTGTGAATTAAAGAAAGTTAATTTAAGTTTCATTCATCACGTTCTGTAGCCAAACCCTCAAGGCATTTAATAAACAAAAGGCTGAGGGAAACTCTAGCATCTCTCTATCTTTGTGTTTCATTTGATTAAACAGAGTCCTGCATCTCATAGGAGCACCAGGGGGTTCCTGAACACAAGCCAAGATCTCTGTCTGTTGAAATATCCCTGCCGTGGCCCCGGGGACAAAGAAACAGCTGAGGTCTCACAGTGAGGGGTGGCTCAGCTCTCTCTGCACGATATCACTTCCTCCAGCCGTTTCTTCACCTGAAGGCCTGTACACACCAGGACGAATATTGCATGTGTTTATCGCCAGTGTTTTTCGAGACGTTATTCGGCGCGTCTTTGTGTTCACACACCCAATGGATTTTCACTACACAAGGTGGAGCTGCGCCACTTTACGCTTCTGACACGCGCTTGTCACACAGAAGAATAATGGTGCGTTTACACTGGACGCAAATAATTTGCGTGAAGTTGGACGCTAAAACATTTTGAGTTTACTCGCTTCATTCGCACGTGACATTCACTTCACAACAGACGTGAATTCGCGTCATGGGAGGGGCTTCTGCCAGCGGTTCATCTTGTTGAGAAATGGCTGACATGGGCTGTGTTTACACGTCTTTTTGGTAAAAATACTACTGTTAATGTGTGACAAAACGTAGTTTTAAGACTTTTTCAGGTGAGAATGTAGTTGTTTAAAGCTCAAAGCATCTGTGTTTTATTTATAAAGAGAGCGCCTATTTGAACATTTGGCATTTTCGGAGTTGTGAGCTCCAGTGGATCAGCGGCGCTCAGCGCTCATTAACCCCGGCGAGAGCAGCCTTTCCTCGGCCAGTCCTTCAGACATTTGCCGCTGGCTCTGATGTCTCTGCGGTGTCTCGAGCTATAACGAGCGGACGATCTTTGGTCTCATGGATCTATAATTTGTTCCCTGGCAAATCGTTTAGGCTGAGGACAAAGTGAAGTTTCATTACTTTTTTATTTTTAGGCTATAACTTTACGTTACAGTTGTAGCCGACTAGCACTGACTTTGAATGTTTGACTGAATTGTTTGCTTTATTTCATGTATAGCTTATTATACCTTTTACTTATACTTTTGTATTATTGATCAAACATAAACTTGCATTTAACAAAAAGAGACTGGGTTGTGTTTCATGTCATTTAATGTTATCACAGTGAAAATCATATGCACACTTGTCTGAACCAGATATTAATATATGATTAATATAAACCCGATTTTCTCCTCATTGTTGTCACTACTAGAGCAAGCTCCTGATTGGTTAACGCGGCGCGAATATCCGCCAAAGTTCAGATTTTTCAACTCGCTGCGTTTCGCGCGAATTGCGCCGCAGAATGTCTATTCGCGTCTTTGCATTGACTTGACATGTAAATCACTCTTGCAAAACACTTAATTCCCGGACGCACCATAGGAGCGACAGTATTTACATGCTTGCCAAAACCATTCACACACTTTTTGCTAACTGGCAAGCAGCATTAGCAGCTCATCTTCTTCTTTGGCCCTGTCCCAAATGGCACACTTCATGTGCACTTTCGGTCTTGTGGACTTACAATGGCTGCCGCGTACGTGTGTCCGTTAAGTCCACGAGACCGTAGGACGTCCCATTTGTCATTCTAGGTCTCAGAAGAGTGCTCGCGAGCGCCCCCTTTGAGGTTGATATACACCCTCGATGCGCACTTCTGCCGAGCCCGCACTGGTGTGGGTTACACAGCGGACTTCTTCCCGACAGTCAAAACGACATTACGTCATGAAAGTGCGGAGGAAGACTGCAAGGGTTTAGGGTGCCATTTGGGACAGGGCCCTTGTCTATTACTTCTTCTTCGTCGTATCAATGTGTGCTCGGCAAGACCGTTTTTTGAGCGCCACCAAGTCGTGTTTTACTGTAACTTCAGCAGCTCCAGGCACGTCAACAAAAGCGCCGATCTCATTGGTCAGTTTTATGTGACATCAGAGCTCATAACTGGGAGTACATCGATCTAGTACAAGTTCACGGGGGTTTGACTGCCGTTCCAGTGCACTTTCACGGGTAGAAGGTTGGAAAAACACAGGTCATGGGTTGCCTGGAACGTGGCATTACTAGGGAACAAAATAACCCAGGACTAATTAACGCAAGGTTAAATGCCCATTACTGTGCCAACAATTGTCATTTAATTAACTTTAGGAGCAACGTCTGAGACACAACTGATATAATTCTTAAGTTGATGAATGAGGAATAAAAGAGCAACCTCTTATAACCACAACAGTCCAAAGAACCCACTGTTTTCCTCCTCTAAGCTCTGAGCTTTTATACGTCTCCGCTTTGGGCTCTTGCCTGACCTTTGACATCATCTAAAACAAGAGCAGAGTGAACTAGAGTAAATGGTTTCTGTGTTAATGCAGTGGGAAAGACCTTTGGAAAGAGTGTTTCTATTCATGAATGAAACAAACTGTGCTGAACCTCCTGCAGCGGCTCCGCTCTTTAAACGCGAGAACGAGAAGCTGTTCTTTGCGGGAATTCTTTTGCTTCGCCCGTAAAAGTTGGCGAAACGCTAAAAAGTGATCTGTCATCCTGCAGTATTGTGTTTCTAAAAGAGCAAAGCATCGCTCCTGCTGTTCTGAGCTTCAATTCAACGCACGGCGACCAAGAAAAACAGCCTGAACTGAGACTGAAACGGGAGGCATTTTAGAAAGCTATAGATCTGCTTAAGTGTCTCGGAGAGAGAGACAGCACGGCCAATTAACGCTCTGAAAACTCTGTCATGGCTGCAGGGATGGAAGATCTCAGCGTGGGATCACTGCACTTCCCGTGCCAGACAGTTCCTGGCAGTGACATGACTTTGAACCGGCATGCATTCAGGATGAAGACTGAATAAAACGCATCTGATCTCAGTAAAACCTAACGTTAGTGTCATACATTACACTTTATTCACGTTGACAGGGTGACTCCCTAGTTCTCTTCCTTTCTTTGATTGTGAATAAAAGCCAAAGAACAGGAAGGAAGGAATAAGAGAATGTGAGGTTTTCATTATAGCCTTCAAAATAAACCCAAGGCCTTTGACTTTGCAGCGCTCTGAACTCTCTGAAATTAAATTACGGTGTTGCAACAGTGATCTTCATTTCAAAAGAAAGAGCTGGCAGACCTTCTTGTCTCTGGTTGAAGAGTTGAGAAATCGACTGAAACCCAAGGGAGAGAAATAGGACCAAAAGATCTCTTTAATATCTCAATTGGCTAAATGCATCCTGCTTCTCAGATGCTTCTCCTGGGAAAAGGTCCCCAAACTCCTGTCAAAACAGATCTCAAAACAGTCTCAAATTGCTCAGATTTGCCAAGAAACCAAAGACAAAGACTTCAAACTGGCTGACATGACTGAACTGTTCAAACTGAACTGCTCTATGCATACATTTTATACAGTATCAATCCTCTTACTGCAACAACATTGAAACTTAAATTAAATGCAACTGGGAAGAAAATGGAAAGGAGGCGTGTTTACGCTAAACTCTAAATTTGCATGATAAAAAGCTATAACAAAGAGACAACAATGTTTGCGGTAAAATACAAAAAAATTGGCACAACCCTTCAGTGAATTTCATAATGCCATATTCCACAGTGAATACACAGTGATTTTTCAACTTGCATCAAGAAACATTGGTTTGAAAGCACAGTTCAGCATTGCAAAGACACATTTTTTTGCTCAAATGCTCCTCTATGTAAACTAGGCTCATTAGGGCCCGAGCACCGATGGTTGTTGTAATTACTCAGTCAATTCTTCTTCTTCTTCTTCTTCTCCGAAATGAATCACATTTTTGAGGGCCTAAACATGCTCGAAAACTCATGAAACTTTGCACATGCGTCAGACATTTATGGGTTTCTGATATGGGTTTCAGAATTAGGCGTGACAAAATGGCCACACCTAATTCTGATGTAGTTTTTGCCATTTCCAGCTTTAACAAACTCCTCCTAGAGAATGTTTGTCGAGTCTTATCTAAAGGCCTTTGCAACGTTAAATTGCAAAGATCTTGAGTTTTACCTGAAGGGCGTGTCCGTGGCGGCCTGATAAAATTGATGTTTCGGCCATTAAACAGGAAGTTGTTTTAACTCAGGCATACAATGTTTGAGTTTGCCCCAAACTTCATGTTTTATTAGCGTCCTGGCCTGAAGACATACATGCCAATATTCAGTGACAGTCATAGCGCCATCTGTGGGCAACAGGAAATTAGGTTTTACATTGTGATTAACTCCTCAGATTTAACCAGAACGTCATATTTTGTCAGTCTAATCTTAAGGCCTTGGCGATGTTAAATTGTGAAGATCTTGAGTTTTCGCTGAAGGGCATGTTGGCCAGACAAAGTCTAATGTTTTGCCTCCGAAATGAATCACATTTTTTAAGGCCTAAGCATGCTCAAAATTTCAGGGAACTGTACAGGCGAAAATGTATGTCTGATATGGGTTTCAGAATTAGGCGTGGCAAAATGGCTCGATAGCTCCACCTACAAAATTTCAACGAAGTGCCCCTTGCACTACGCTTCACGTACAGGTATGTACACGTTAATGTTGATACTATGTTTGATAATAGTCCTGACCTGAAGACATATACATGCAATATAATCGGTTATAGTCAAAGCGCCACCTGCTGGCAGCAGGAAGTGTGGCACATTGAAGTGACTTTTCCATATTGCTCCTACAGTATATTTTCCCGCTTAAATGCATGTCACCCACTATTTGCCGTTTTCCTGAGGCCACCGGGTGGTGGTGGCCCCGGGTGCAAGGGCCCTTTCATCGCTGCTTGCAGCTTTAATTATAGATATGTTTTGTTCAGCGTTATTTGACTGGTCAAACATACACTACCGCTCCAAAGTTTAGGATTGGCAAGATATTTTTGAAAGAAGCCTCTTATGACTTGATTAGAAAAGTACAGTAAAGGTACAATTAAAGTACAGTAAAAACAGTAATATTGTAGAATATTACAGTTTTCCACATGATCCTTCAAAAATAATTTTTATATGCTGATTTGATGCTCAAGAAACATTTCTTATTATCATTAATGTCGAAACAGTCGTGCTGCTTCATATTTTTGTGGAAGCCATTTTTTTCCTTCAGGATTCGTCGATGAATCGGAGAACAGCATTTATTTAAAATAGAAATCTTTTATAACACGATCCGAGGACCTCACTAAACCATCCAATCGGTGGAAGCAACAAAGTGAAGTGTCTACAAAGGGCAGGGACTTAATCAATGCAAGCTTGTGATCCGCGCTTACTGGGAATTCCTCAATGATGAACGATCCGCCCATTGTGGCACGTGTCCGGCCCGGACCTCTAAGGAAATCATATGTAACGGAGGCCAGCTAGTTGTCGCTGTGCGAGTAAACCTCACTCCTCTGATCTCAAGAGACGCTCTAGCGACTGACGCTAGAGGTTGCAGCCTTTGGCCTCCTTGTTAGAGCGTCCGACTCTCATGCCAGCGAACCCGGGTTCGAGTCCCGCTTGGAGTGGGCAGTGCGAACAGGTGGGGTTTCATTGGTACCGTGACCCGGATGGGAGTGAGGTTTAGGGGGGTAAGTGTAACGGAGGCCAGCTAGTAGTTGCTGTGCGAGTAAACCTCACTCCTCTGATCTCAAGAGATGCTCTAGTGACTCACGCTAGATGTTGCAACCTTTAGCCTCCTTGTTAGAGAGTCCGACTCTAACACTGGCGGACCCGGGTTCGAGTCCCGCTTGGAGCGGGCGGTCCGAACAGGACACATAGACCTGTTATTTCGCCATTTCACATGGCTGAACGCCACTTGTCCCTCTTGAAGTTGGACGCCGACCACATGGGGCTGTGTAACTATTTAGCACGCTGGAGTCTCGTTCATTATTGGAATGAACCAGACAAATCTCTCCACCAAATAAGAACGGCCATGCATCGCCACCCACAGAATCCAGTTGATTTGTTCATGTTGAGTCAAATTAAGCTGCAGACTCCACTCCTGTTGGTGCCCTTCCATCAATTCCTTTAAGTTTCAGGTTTGCAACCCCCTGGAAACCAAAGACTAGTGGTTTCCTGCACACTTCCTGGCGGGTCATGGGAATAACGCCCCCCCCTCTGACCCACTCAGGCATCCCAAGGAGGATGCTCCATCCTGGGCATGATTCAACTTTGCCTGCCATGTGAAGGTCTGGTTCTCAGGCGGTTGTGTGATGGACTGTGCTAAGGTTTTGAACCATTTGAAACACAGACCTTCAGAGCATCAAATCAGGGGGGGATAGTTTGCTGCTGGCAGCCCAGAGGAGTGTGACTCAGCAGGCTTGACTGGAAAAAACAAAGTGCAGGCTTAGGTCAGACTTCAACCCCCTCTGACCCGCTCAGGCATCCCAGGGAGGGTGCACTGTCCCGGGCACAATGCAGTGCCTGACGCCCTAGAGCAATTTATTCTCAGAAAAAGTGCGGGCTTGGGCCAAATCTCTCTGACCGACCCTGGCCAGCCCAGGGAGGGTGCCTCGGTTACATAGCACAGAGGTCAACGGTGGCAGGAGTAGAGTCTGTCCTTGCGTAATTTTATGAACACAGACCGATGTGGGTCAGGCAGACCAAGGGAAAGCTTTGCTCCGGCGTGTGCCTCCATGGGCTCGATCAATGGGTGCATTTTATTTACTCTGTCACTTTTGATCAATTTGCATGCATCCTTGCTTAGTAAAAGTATTAACTTCTTTAAAAAAAAAACCTTACTGACTTGAAAGCTTAGAACTGCTAAGCTTTTAGAACAGTTTTCAATTTATAGGTAAATTACTTTACTCAACATAACTCAAATTTTGTTTAACAACACAAATTGCACACATTCATACATGAATTGAATGGAGACGGATACGCATTATAGAGTCATTGTGAGCTGGGCTGGAAGGTGGTAAAGCTTCTATGAAACAATGGCTTTTTGTTTTTGAATGATTTCCATCAATTCTGCCTCTGCATTGAGCAGCACTATTCCCGCGAGGCAAAACAATGGTCTGATTGGAGCAGCGCGTGAGTGATGCTAACCACAGACTGTTGTCCTCCGTGACGCAAAACCCTGGCTTGTGCTGATCAATCGTCGTGTACTCTTTACCCCACTTGCGCTGTTGCTGCAATACTCCCGCCCTGCTCCTCACACACACACAAACACACTTCCTAATTAAACCCAGGAGTGCGGTGCTCAGGCCGGTCAGCCTTTGTTCAACTTTCCCTCATCAAGACCTCTTGCAGATATTATGCAGAGCTGCGTCGATCCGCCTCAGACAGACGTATCCCACAATGCCACAAAGAAGGAAAGACGTCAAGCCTCCTGCACGGGAAACCGCAGAGCAATGTTTGATAGGAATCTGTATGAGAAAACATTACACTCTGTGAGTAATTCATTCGCTCGTGATTGTTTGAGTGAAAGTCAACATAAGCTACACTACCGTTCAAAGGTTTGAAATAAATTAAAACATTTACTCAGCAAGAATGCATTAAATGAATCAAAAGTGAAGAACCATGTACATTTTCATGACTATTTTCCACCTTTACTAATAAACAGACAATTAATTGTTCTATACAGTATGAAAATGAACTGATTTGATCATACTCAGGGTTTCTGCAGGTTTCACCAAGTCAAATATAAGACTTTTTGAGACCTTTTTAAGACAATTATGAATGAAATGTAAGACCTATAAAGGAAATGCAGTCACAAATTTACTTGCAAAGTAAATTAATGTATTAAAATTGAACAAATTGATCAATTTGTACTCTCATAGCTCAATCCCAAATTTTTTGTGATTTTTTAGATTTAGACAGATTTGGTGGTGGTAATATCCAGAAATGTGCATTTGCATTTTTTTCATAATTAGGACACCACATTTAACATATGTTTTATGTTAGATGCGCAATTTTGGTTTACAAATAATGCTGGATCTCAAAAAAATGCATGTTGATTTTTCATTATATTTAGTAATCGCAGAAACACGAAAAACTGGAGGATAAAATCTGTTTTATGTGTCTGTGGTTCAATCTGAAAGAGACTCCAATTACACGGAAGCTGATTGGCTGCATTATATAAGTGCATGTTGGTCTCATTTGTAGTCGTATTACAGTGAATTATATTTGGACTATTTGAAGTGCTGCAGGATTTCAATGAGCATTAGAGGTACCATTACATGGACGTAGGAAAATTAAGACCTGTTTAAAATGATTTAAGTATACTTCAGCGAATTTAAGACTTTTTAAGGCCTAAAATTTTGATTTTGAAATTCTAGACTTTTTAAGACCCCGCGGAAACCCTGGTTACTGCCTCAGTATTAATTTTTAAACATGATCAGTTTCATTTACTCTATACTAGCACCTATTTACACGAACAACAAGATTAAATATTAGCATTTTAGGACAGTGCGGTAGAGGAAAAGCTTTGTGAAAACAGTTTGATAATCTCAAAGGAAGTGGCCCAGTGTCACTGTCAATTGGGTTGTGTTGTTTCTTGACGTGTGAGATCGGTTGACCTTTGAACAACCTCTTTAGACAATGATCTCAGAGCTGGGATTCAGGAAAACACTATGACATCAGCACTGGTATCAATGAGCCTCAGGACACACACACACACACACACACACACACACACACACACACACATACACACACCTAATCCGCTCATATAAATTTTAATGGGAAAACAAAGAACAATCCAAGCCCCTTCATATAGTTACAAAGCACTCACGCTTCTGCAATGTGAAAGTGTGGAGTTCACATAAGCACTTTCTACCACAAGGGCCAATAGCTATGTTTCCATCCACCTATTTTTATGCGCATTTTGGGATACCCCATCAAAAAATGCTGAATGGAAACGCCTACGCTGAATGGAAGATGCACTGAATGGAAGATGCGCATAAATTCAAAAAATGTGCATAAAAACAATGTATCATTTTAAAACTTAAAATGTTCTCTCCGATAGGAAAACATGCGCATAAACTACGATGGAAATGCATTTACCGAATAAATTCCTTGATGCGCATTAAAAAAAAAAAATAATGTAACTTTCGCGACGTAACCGCATAACTGTACTAACCAGCAGAAAAATCTTGTTTGCAAAGCATCTGAAATGCTGTTTTGGTCATTCAGAAGTCTATAGTGAAATATGCTCGGTATATTTCCCTCCCAGAACCATCTTACATGACTGCGTTCCCAAACAGCACATCTGCCTCTGAAAGCAAGACAACAAGTTTATTGAGACGCACAAGTTTCGCTGAGATGCAAATGATGTATTATATACGAAAATGATTATATATGGTGGCTTCTCCTATGTTTCTTAGTGATTTTTAGCGGTAGTTTATCAGGAAGTAACGATTATGTTCTCTTCGACTCACTGGATGGAAACGGTGCTTTATTCGCAAAGGTTTTATGCAATATTGCAATTTTGTAGCCTGACAAGCCAGAGCCACATGATGACACTTCTCTGAAATGCCACAACAACCACAAGGTGGCGCGAGTTTCGAACCCGAAGCGTCACTCGGACCGAACCGAGGATGTATTTCCACACAATCCGAGGCCTCGTTTGTCATTGGTCACATGATTGCTCTGTTAACAACACAAGCCTCGAATCGGTAGCCTGACAAGTTAAACCCACATCAAGATGTTGGGTCCGGGAACTCACCATTGTCAGGGCTCAATCCGAGGGGCAGGATAAACGGTTGTCTTTCAAAATCCCTCTGCACGCAATAGGATATCGCTACAACCAACCAGAGCAGCGAAGAAGGTGAAGCAGAGCTAGTTGATAGATTAAACTTTTGCCGTATCTTCCTTTCTTAAGAATGACTTCAGTGCCGTTTTTGTTCTTTCCTCAAAGAAAAGCATAACTCCAAGTCTTCCAGAGTCGTGGACAAAGCCGATTCGAAAGGCCGCCGTTCGCCAGCTTCTTTGTTTACGAGTAGCACGCGAAACCGCCGCACCCGCCCACCGACTCTATACATGATGTGATTGGCCTGACCAGAGTTTGGTTTTTCCAGCTCGCAAGCCAACGGAGAGTTGCTAGACGACTCTGGCTGCAAATTACATTTGCTGCCGCTAGGGTGCGTTTAGATTTCTAGGCTAGCAATTTTGCGCATAAGTTACATCCGCAACTTTGGATGGAAACATAGCTAATGTCTGAAGAAAAGGTAGTTCTAGGCAAGAAATTAGGGCAGTGCGATATTGAAGAAAAATGCGATATGCGATATCCTTGTTAAATAATGCGATATTCGATATGCGATACGATATTGCTTTAAGTGTGTAAAATCTATTTCTTTCCCCAACTGATATCTTTCACTTAAAGCATAACCGACTGTGTTTACATGAATACTCATCAAGACAGCCATTTTGACATAACTGTGTGTGTATTTGACAGTTCGAGTGTGTAACAATACATCATCACTGCAGAAGACAAGATCTGTTGAATTAGACTCCCCCTGAAATTGCCTCATCGACACGGCATCCTCAATAAACCCGTCTCCGGCGTGATGACTCCGATCGTTCGAATATTCCTATTTAATAATTGTTTAATCAATACGTCATCCTCAATAAACCCGTCTCCGGCGTGTTGCGTCCGAATATTCCAATCTATTATGACCTCTGACCTGTAAAGTTGCCAGAATAATAATCATACGCTGTTTTTTAATTGGCCAGAGGAGAACTGGCACCCCGACTGAGCCTGGTTTCTCCCAAGGTTTATTTTTCTCCATTAGGTCACCTGATGGGGTTTTGGTTTCCTTGCCACTGTCGCCTTTGGCTTGGCTTGCTCAGTTGGGGACACTAAATGTTCAACTAAATATCCAAATAAATCTAATTATTAAACTAAATTAACCATATAAGCTAAATTATTGATCTAATTACTGATCTAAAGCCCACACTGCCACTGTATGATAATTGAACTGAGCTGATGACATCACCATTTTCTCCAGAATGGCTGTACGGCTGAATAAAATTATGCTGCATTATATTCCTGTTTAACACTGTAAAGCTGCTTTGAAACAATCTGCATTGTAAAAAGCGCTATATAAATAAAGTTGACTTGACTTGAAATGTAAAGTCATATTTTTGTTAACGGTGCACTATAATTCTGAGGCACATTGTCGTACACCAGATGCCAGCTAAAGACACCGCAAACGGCTTTTGTTTTGATTTTTCTGACTGGTTTTCATCATCAGATATTATGTTCTTCCTACTGTATGCCACCTTGGAACTGTAAAATGTCCAGCAGATAACGACTTTAAATTTTACCCTGCACCTCACACAAAGCCATCACTTCACTTCATGGAGTTATAAGCAGTATTTCTGAGTGAAACATCTATTATATCCACTCACAATCTCTCCGTGAGGTTGCATCAGTGTACGCTCATGCTTTGGGTTGGGACACACTATTAAAACCAAATCAAAGGTCCTTTTATTAGGCTTTTGTGACTATGAAATAACATGGGGGGTTTTGTCGGCACCGCACGGAAAGTCGCGGCTGGCACCGAGGCGTTTTTCCCAGGGTAAATTAAGTGAATTGTTGAGACGGTTAGTGCAGGAAGCATGAGGGTGTGACCCGCACAGCAGCTGTGGAGGTCGGGAAGCGTTTGGCGGTGATGTCATGAGAGGTACGGTCTTCACAGCGCAAAGTTTCCTTTTATCTCACCTCGGCCTGCTGTGAGAAAAGCTCACAGTTCATCCGTCAACCTCCAGAGATGCATTAAAGCGCCGTGACACGATGGCTGCGGGTCTGTGGTGTGTTTAGTCACAGGATGACTGAGGAAAGACCATCGGTGTGCTTAAACAGTGTCATGATAATCTCTTTTAAACCCCATGACTTCTCCGTTTGGGGACTTTTTTATGCCAAGTGTGTTATTATAATAGTGACGTCAAATTTAAAGATGTGATCAGGCAACTGTGGGCCACAGAGTTTATGAGAGCACAGGGCGTTATTGGACGGCGTTATTATCTGTGAAGTGTGAACATTCCTGCCTCCTCTGTCGAGGGAAGAGCGTGAAAGGGGTTTTTCATGGAGCTTTTAAAGAGAGGCCGAATCCGGGGCAAAGTGTATGACCCACCGATGGGAAACTAAAATACACAGATGACGCCTTTAAGAACTGCTGATTTATTTTACGCTAGATAAACTACTCATATAAAAATATCTCTATTGTTTTTAGACTATATGGAGAGCAATTTCTAGCTCTTTTTTACTGAAGTCTCCAGTAATCTCACATGTGTCTTCTCTAGAGATATCAACAACATCTACATAGCTTTATAGCTCTAGACTCTTACTGGATGACGACTACTAAATAATTTCTATTCAAATTCTATATTTTTAATTGTTTAGAACATAAACTGAAGTGATACAGATTTCCTCTTCTAGAAAACCAGGCCATTCCTGGTTTTCTGTGCCTTTTGACCATCGTAAAATGTAGAAACTCCGTTTTTAAAAGAATTTTCTGTCATGACGATGTAAACCATTTAAAAGAAATATTCTGGTCAAGCTCAGGTAAATAAATGTAACCCTGTTACACCAATGTTCACCCTGTTAGGGGCGGGTACAAATGCCTAAAAGGTACTATAGTACATTTTCATTGTCACTGAATTATCAGTATGTATTTGCTGTTTTTTATTATTGTAAAACAAACCGCTTAACAGGGTGGAAAAACGGATAATATGGTGGACAAAATGATAGAGTGGACAAACTGATAACAGGGTGGACAAATTAATAACAGGGTGGACAAATTAATAACAGGGTGGACAAATTAATAACAGGGTGGACAACTGATAACAGGGTGGACAAATTAATAACAGGGTGGACAACTGATAACAGGGTGGACAAATTAATAACAGGGTGGACAAAATAATATCAGGGTGGACAAACTGATAACAGGGTGGACAAAATAATTACAGGGTGGACGAATTAATAACAGGACAGACAAAAGAATAACAGGGCGGACAAAATGATAACAGAGTGGGCAACTGATAACAGGATGGACAAACTGATAACAGGGTGGACAAAATAATGACAGGGTGGACAAAATAATGACAGGGTGGACAAATTAATGACAGGGTGGACAAATTAATGACAAGGTGGACAAAATAACAGGGTGGACAAAATAATGACAGGGTGGACAAAATAATGACAGGGTGGACAACTGATAACAGGGTGGACAAAGTAATAACAGGGTGGACAAACTGACAACCAGGTGGCCAAAATAATAACAGGGTGGACAAAATAATAACAGGGTGGACAAAACTGATAACAGGGTGGACAAACTGATAACAGGGTGGACAAAATAATGACAGGGCGTGGACAAAATAATGACAGGGTGGACAAAATAATGACAGGGCGGACAAAATAATGACAGGGCGGACAAAATAATAACAGGGTGGACAAATTAATAACAGGGCGGACAAATTAATAACAGGGCGGACAAAATAATGGCAGGGCGGACAAAATAATGGCAGGGTGGACAAAATAATAACGGTGGACAAAATAATAACAGGGTGGACAAACTGATAACAGGGTGGACAAAATAATGACAGGGTGGACAAAAAAAATTAACATGGACAAAATGACAGGGCGTACAAATTAATAACAGGGTGGACAAAATAACAGGATGGACAAACTGATAACAGGGTGGACAAAATAATAACAGGGTGGACAAATTAATAACAGGGCGGACAAAACAATAACAGAGTGGGCAAAATGATAACAGGATGGACAAACTGATAACAGAGTGGACAAACTGATAAAATAATATCAGGGTGGACAAATTAATAACAGGGTGGACAAAATGATAACAGAGTGGACAAACTGATAAAATAATATCAGGGTGGACAAATTAATAACAGGGTGGACAAAATGATAACAGGGTGGACAACTGATAACAGGGAGGACAAAATGATAACGGTGGACAACTGATAACAGGGTGTGCAACTGATAACAGGGTGGGCAACTGATAACAGGGTGGACAAAATGATAACAGGGTGGACAACTGATAACAGGGTGGACAACTGATAACAGGGTGGACAAACTGATAAAATAATATCAGGGTGGACAAATTAATAACAGGGTGGACAAAATGATAACAGAGTGGACAAACTGATAAAATAATATCAGGGTGGACAAACTGATAACAGGGTGGACAACTGATAACAGGGTGGACAAACTGATAAAATAATATCAGGGTGGACAAATTAATAACAGGGTGGACAAAATGATAACAGAGTGGACAAACTGATAAAATAATATCAGGGTGGACAAAATGATAACAGGGTGGACAAAATGATAACAGGGTGGACAACTGATAACAGGGTGGACAAAATGATAACAGGGTGGACAACTGATAACAGGGTGGACAACTGATAACAGGGTGGACAAACTGATAAAATAATATCAGGGTGGACAAATTAATAACAGGGTGGACAAAATGATAACAGGGTGGACAAAATTATAACAGGGTGGACAAACTGATAACAGGGTGGACAAACTGATAAAATAATATCAGGGTGGACAAATTAATAACTGGGTGGACAAAATGATAACAGGGTGGACAACTGATAACAGGGTGGACAAAATGATAACAGGGTGGACAAAATAATAACGGGGTGGACAAAATAATAACAGGGTGGACAAGTGGTATAAAGAATGGATGGATGGATGGATGTTTTCCTATCTCTCACATACAACCAGTTACACTATTACTTTATTTTGAACTGGATTTACATGGGACACAGTATGTAAAACATTGCCAACGGACTTTAAATGCACTATTTATTGAACTTTAAACATAAATTACTTTAACAATCACTACTCTGTAAGGTCTACTCTGTAAGACTGTTAAAATAATCGAGGATCTCACTCACTAGCCCAAGTTGCTTTCCCTCAAAAGAAGTGATGACTGCTTTATGACATGATGTCATTTTCCAACTTTCATTTAAAGGGAAGTAGTCAAAAGGGACAAGTGAAAAACCTTGACTAATCATTGAAAAATCATATTTGATATACACAATAATGTAAAAAAAGTGGCGGGGGAAAGTATAAGTGTTGTATTTATCATGAAAATGAGATACACAGGCCTGGGGACAAAAATGGTGATTCGTTCAAAATGCTGTGAAAACCTCAACATGAGGTTCAAATGGTGTTATTTATGACTAAGACAGGTTTAAAATTGATATTGTTCAACATTTTAAGGCATGATCATGATCTTTACTGGGGACACAAAAGGCACCGAATCCCAGGAATGGCCCAGATGTCTACTCAGAGAACCATTAGGGCTTACCCACAAAATCTTCTGTCTATATTAAATATTATTTGTGAACATATGGTTATGCATTTCTTAATTAAACTTCTGTATGATGTGTTGCTCTTACACATGCGCGAGTGGCTCAGATCGGTCTGGGCTTCGGCCGCTCAGTCCTTGACTAGAGGAAATGTGGAGTCCAGGGAGGAGTCGGTTCCCACACCCAAAAGAAGGGCTCTCGGCTGGTCTAACACAAACACTGCAGCCCTCAGGAAGGAAAGGGTTCCCAGACACCTCACAGACGGACCAGCCGAGGTGCGATCGATGATCTGAATCTGAGCCGAGTGACTCGCTCACTAACGCAGGTTTGCTTACACACAACAAGCGCGAAAAAACACAAGCTTGTTTACAGTTCTGTACTTGTTTTTTCAAATCAAATAAATAACTATCGCACATAATTAATATGTAAAAAAACAGTTTAAGCGTACCTGTCTCCCATTGTGTTTTATCTGAGGACCTGTAGTGTTCAGACCGCTTGCTAAACGATTCATGGATGACCTTTTTGACAGTAGCCGTGTTTCCATTACAGATTTGCGCAAAACTTTTGCGATATTTTCTAAAAGTCGATAAAAAAATATTGCAAAATGACGGCGTTTCCATTAACTGATGTTATGCGACTAAAACCATTTTTTTCCTCTCGTGATAAATCATTCCAAAAATCATGCTACCTATGTTGTTAGGTTTATGTATATCCCAGCCACTGCACGCCGTTATTTTTAATGAGACGTGTGTTATCCAAGCACTGATGGCAAGGAAAGCACCTTATACTTGAGCGGCACACATGAGGTATAATGATAAATTGTGGCATTTTTTTATTCTATTGTTTTTTATAAGTTTAATAAAGAACTCGTCTTCTGTCTAAACATACCATCATCTATAAAGAATGAGACTTTTACATACGCCAGGTTATTGTGACGCATTGCTGCCACATACAGAGACGAGCAAAAAGTTTGAATTTGATGGTGTAACTCAAAGGTTTTTTTTTTTACCTCTTCGTTATTTTGGCTTGGAATTTCGTTTGTTGTAAATATAAACTGAATTTAGAAATGCTTTTGAAATGAAAAACTTTTCGTTTAATAAACAAAATATATTTTTGAAATGAAGACAGCGTTTGGAGCGGAGTGAAAATAATCCGTGCAGAGTCCACGGCCTTTGCTGTTGAGTGTACACAAATAAAAGTAGACAGTTTACTGTTTATAATTACGTCTTGCACTTAGCCTATCTGTAGGGCTAAAAATTAGAGTATTGTGAGTTGTTTGCGCTGGAATAAGGAAAAAATCCATCAGAAGGCGGCGACGACGACTTCTTCGGACAGATGGTTAAAGAAAACGTAGCCTATTTAATTTCATATAGTTAGGCTATGTCTAAATATTATAATCTTGTAATCTCATATGTTGATTATGAAAAGTGAGCAGCATGAGTAAGGCACATAATCAGATGCGCATATGTCCGGGGACATGGATTGAGCATTTCATTGAATTGTGTTTTCTAGAAAGTATTAATTTAAAATTAATTTCGTTTTGTATAAATTGTATTTTAATTTTGATCAATGTTTAATCAACTATTTGGCTGTATATTTAATAAATAAGAAGCAAACCACGATCGTCGGGAATGGATTGACGTGCTGGCCTGTTTCCTCAGTCTTTGAGCAAAGCTGAAACTATAGCGTCTTTCTGTTTTAATACATTTCTTGAATATATGTCTTAATTACAGTAGGCCTATAGATAGTTATGATATTTGTGGATGCACCGGGGTCCGTCATTATAAAGTTACGCCACTTTCCTTATTAGGGGAAAATATATGTCGTTTTAACGACATAAGATCTCGTTATTAGACATACTTGAGTGGAAAAAAATCATATGTAGGCCCTATGTGGGAGCAATGCATGACCGTACCAGGTGACCTGTAAATGCGGAAAAACTTTTTCCATTGCAGTTTTGCGAAAATGTCCTTTTTCGAATTGCCTGAAAAACCACCTCATGCGAGCGTAAAAACCTTTTTGTGATATATGGGAGTTTTTGCGAAATTAACGCGTTTCCATTGGGCGTATTTTCAATTCGCAATTTCAATTTGCGCAATTTGAAGGGTAATGGAAACGCGGCTAGTGTTGACGCGATTTAACGGTTACAGCATTATACATCCTACATCTTTTTTTTAATTATGTGCATTTATAACACTATAATTTATATTACATTTGCATCATATTACATAAAACTTTAACTGCTGTGAGGGTGTTTCTAATAACGTAGCTGTATTGGACGGTAAAAATTGAAGTCTTTCTCTCTATTTTTTCCTCTTTTTGAAAGTTTTAAAACACTATTGTGCCGTTTTTCTTTTGCTATTTGAGCAAATGGGAACACAAAAAATTTATTTAATGTAGTTTCTCATTCACCGCACTATATATACGTTTACCCAACTATGACGACTTCCACCCGGAAAGAGACAGAGCAGGACGGAAGGGACAATCCAACACTCTCCATTGACTTTGCATTGTGTGAAGCTGCCTCGTTGTCATTTCTGACTTATTAAAAAAAAATTGAACAATGTCTAAAAGCTCCCTTACGAAAATTAACCATGGTTTTACTACAAATAAAACCAAAAAAAACATGGTTATTATAGTTAAACCATAGTTACCACAAGTTAACCATGGTTTTCAACTCTAACCATAGTTTAACCATAGTATTTGTGTTAAAACTGTTGTTATATAAATGGTAATCAATTAGCCAAAAAAACATGGTTACTACACTTTAACTACAATAAAACCATGGTTCATTTTCGTAAGGGCTATGTGACAGAGTGTACAGCAAACAAGCTAATAAACACAGAACTAAGTTTCCATAAACTGTCGACCCAAAAAAACGTGCGTTTGAGACAAAAGTGGATAGCATCAGCAGGAAGAATGGGTACATTTTGGGATCCTGACACTCAGTATGCCTCAGTGTGCAGTAAACATTTAGTCACTGTTAAGTCAAATATCCAAATGCCAGTTTTATATATTATATTTCCTGTTGCTGATTACGTTCCCCTCTAGTGGGCGTAGTTCTCAGTGTCTCAATTGCCTGTATCCACTTTTGTGTTCTTAAACGCTTGTTTTTTTGGGTCGACAGCTTATAAAAACTTCTGTGTTTTTGGTTCTGGGTTTTGTTTAGCTTGTTTGCTGTACACCTTGTCACATATCAGCTTTTAGACGTTGTTCTGTTTTTTTGTTATAAGTCAGAAATGACAAAGGATGCCGCTTCAAGTCAATGGAGACAGTTTGATTGTTGGAAGCTTAGTGATGGTCATGTTGAAGTCAAGTGAGCGTGGTGTAGTCCGTTTATAGCCTACCTTTAGCCTTTTACTTCTGGCGACTGCATTTAGGCTTCAAAATTATAAAAGTTGTGTTCATCTGTGATAATTATCTTGATGGACAAAACGTGCAAGTATCATAAACTTTTGTTGATCACAGAGCTTGTTTTTTGCGATAATCCAAAAGCCTATGGGAAAATCTTATTGGGTTTGTGTCAAGGGAACCAGTGTGATGCGAACTGCCGGTTGGCCTACACACACACACACACACACACACACACACACACACACACACACACACACACACACACACACACACACACAGTACTGGCAGTGCTGTGAAGTTCAGTCTCCATATGTGTGTGAGTGTCTCTCTCTCTGTCATAATCAAATTAGTTTTGCTGTCCATGTCTAATGTCCCATCTCCGCAGTTCAGAATAAATAGGCTCAGCCTTAGAGCAGTTCACACACACACACACACACACACACACACACACACACACACACACACACACACACACACACACACACACACACACACACACACACGCACACACGCACACACGCACACACGCACACACGCACACACACGCACACGCACACGCAGCCAACAACTGCAACATCTTATCTCTTAAAGTCATGCTTCACCAAACCTCTGAGGTGCTTCTAAAGGCATTGAGAAAGTCAGT
Source organism: Romanogobio albipinnatus (assembly GCA_023566225.1). NCBI lineage: Eukaryota > Metazoa > Chordata > Actinopteri > Cypriniformes > Gobionidae > Romanogobio > Romanogobio albipinnatus. The sequence goes on from CM042240.1 coordinate 11,365,222, forward strand.
CTTTGACCCGATGAACTTCAGGGGAATAAAATGCTGTCTAAGGGTCTTAAGACTCTTTTGTCAATGTTCCCCACGCATTGAACTCTGGGGAGAAAAAAAGCATCAAACTACAGCATTACCCGGCGCCACATGCATGTCAAAAGTTTGAATGCAAAGCTCAATTTCACGTTTGACCTCATTTGCAGCTGGCCTTTCTGAGCACAGCCAATGATTACTGTTTTTTTGCATGAGAAATATCATATTATACATATTTTATGCATATTAATAATTGTAAAAATTGTAAAAGGAATCCGATTTGGTTGATTCATCAAAAAGGATTTTTTTATTTATTCACAAAACAATCATTCAACCGCTTTGAAAAACGATTGAACTGATTCATTGAATAGAACTAACTAGAATGAACAATTCTTTTGGGATTCACAAAGCAATCATTCAAACCACTTTGTGCTCTGATTGAACTGATTCATTGAAATTAATTGACTAAAATGAATGATTCTTTTGGGATTCACAAAACAATCATTCAGACCGATTTGCAAACTGATTGAACTGATTCATTGAACATCATTGACTAAAATGAATGACTCTTTTGGGATTCACAAAACAATAATTCAAACCACTTTGTGCTCTGATTGAACTGATTCATTGAAATTAATTGACTAAAATGAATGATTAATTTGTGATTCACAAAACAATAATTCAATCCGTGTTGTGATCCGATTGAACTGATTCATTGAACATAATTGACTAAAATGAATGACTCTTTTGGGATTCACAAAACAATCATTCAGACTGATTTGCAAACTGATTGAACTGATTCATTGAACATAATTGACTAAAATGAATGACTCTTTTGGGATTCACAAAACAATCATTCAGACCGATTTGCAAACTGATTGAACTGATTCATTGAACATAATTGACTAAAATGAATGACTCTTTTGGGATTCACAAAACAATCATTCAAACCACTTTGTGCTCTGATTGAACTGATTCATTGAAATTAATTGACTAAAATGAATGATTAATTTGTGATTCACAAAACAATAATTCAATCCGTGTTGTGATCCGATTGAACTGATTCATTGAACATAATTGACTAAAATGAATGACTCTTTTGGGATTCACAAAACAATCATTCAGACCGATTTGCAAACTGATTGAACTGATTCATTGAACATAATTGACTAAAATGAATGACTCTTTTGGGATTCACAAAACAATCATTCAGACCGATTTGCAAACTAATTGAACTGATCATTGAAATGAATTGACTAAAATTAATGATTCATTTGTGATTCACAAAACAATAATTCAATCCGCGTTGTGATCCGATTGAACGGATTCATTGAATAGAACTAACTAGATTGAACAATTCTTTTGGGATTCACAAAGCAATCATTCAATCCGCTTTGCGATCCGATTGAACTGATTCATTGAAAAGAATTGACTAAAGTGAATGACTCTTTTGGGATTCACAAAACTACCAGACTGTGTTGCATACTGATTTGACCAATTAATTCCAAAGAATTGACTAGAATTAACTATTTATTTGCAATTCACAAAACAACAATTTAGACCATTTGCGATCCAATTTGACTGATTCATTGAATCAGAACTGAATGAACTAGCCTATTTTTTCGCGATTCGCAAATCTACTATTGTGGCCCTATGGCCACACTGTGCAAGTGAGAAAATCTTTCATGGGAACAATTCAGGGAATGGCCAGTCAAAAATGTATTTGCCTCCAGGGTAAATGCAACAGTGACACGGGGATGCAGGAACGGGAATAAACATGTTAAACTTTGTTTATGCATGTCAGTCAAACATGAATTCTGACGTTATCAAACATGATCCTGGAACCGGGAGGTAAAATGTTTGCCGTCTCTCTTTCTGGACAGTTTGGCACCACTTCTGCGTCCGCACAGACAGGACAGACTCCACCCGCACCTCTGAATACACAAACTGAACACTTAATTCCTGCTTATTCATTATATAAAAGTCTGACTGGCTTGCAATCTCAAAATGCATGCACAGATGTTGTGGTGCCGCTGTATCTCCGAGTTTTTCACTTATCAGTTTCATAATGTCAGCAGAATGAACGATGGCAACAATCTGTTCCTCGGGCTGAGAGAGAGAGAGAGAGACAGATCAGGGCCTTTTATGTTTTTAATCACTATTAAATGTGATGAAAAAACTGATTAAACCTCTATCACTAAGTATTAAAGTTCAGCACGTGTGTCGTCCAGCTGTGTTTGAGCTCTTGCTTTACTAAGCAGTTGAAATGTGACGTTGGTTTTGCATCTATGAATCTGAACGTGTTCATAAATGCAGTTTATTTTCAATGCAGCATCATGAATAATATAAGAGCATAATACTGTATGTCTGTTCACATGAGATTCAAATGGGTCAAAGTTCAAGTGTTCTTTAAGAATGAGGCCTGTTTTCAGTCCGGAGCACTTCTGCCCTCTGCTGCTCAAAAGAGACACTGCACTGCACATTACCTGAATGGACCTGCTGTCATGGTGAAAGAGCCTCTTTAGGAATGAGGGAATTATTCATCTCATGATTACAAATTTCTTGGGTACGTTCTGATAGAGAGTTGATCTGTAGATTCATGTTTCTCTCTTGCTCTCGGTCAGATTTGAATTCAGATTTGGTCTTGCATTGGTAATACGCTCCATTTGTTTTCCCCTGACTTAAAAGGGTTAGTTTGTTAAAAAATGTTAGTGGCTGTACGCGAGTCTAGCTCTGGCGGAAGAGTGAACCCGTGATCTGACGCATGACATATTGACGAGTCGAGGAAGCGCAAAACAAAGCACCGGTCATGAATTAGAAGTCTAAAACAAGAATGTGTGGCCAACCCTATTTCTTTGAATACTATTGAATAGGGCTGTCTCACCTAAGCTTACACTACTCTTACATCGTCGGGTCAAAGATCACTCTTCCGCTGGAACTAGACTCGCATACAGCCGTTACCAGAAGCCAGTGATTATAGTTTATATATTTATATACAAAGTGTAATACAAAAACGCATGGGCTTCACCTTTATTAAACCCATGAAGCCCTATGGATTACTTTTATGATGGAGGGATGCACTTTTTTGGCTTCAAAATCAAAGTTACTATTCACTCCCATTATAAATCTTGGAAGAGCCAGGATGTATATTTTTTAATAGAACCCTGATTGTGTTTGGCTGAAAGAAGAAAGCCATATACACCTACACTCTAAAAAAAAATGGTGCTATATGTGTAACGGAGGTCAGCTAGTAGTTGCTGTGCGAGTAAACCTCACTCCTATGATCTCAAGGGACGCTCTAGTGACTCACGCTAGAGGTTGCAGCCTTTAGCCTCCTTGTTAGAGCGTCCGATTCTCATGCTGGCGGACCCGGGTTCGAGTCCCGCTTGGAGCGTGCGGTTCGGACAGGAGGGGTTACATTGGTGCCGTGACCCAGATGGGAGTGAGGTTTAGGGGGGTGAGTGTAACAGGCCAGCTAGTAGTTGCTGTGCGAGTAAACCTCACTCTTATGATCTCAAGAGACGCTCTAGTGACTCACGCTAGAGGTTGCAACCTTTAGCCTCCTTGTTAGAGCGTCCGACTCTCATGCTGGCGGACCCGGGTTCGAGTCCCGCTTGGAGCGGGCGGTTCGGACAGGAGGGGTTACATTGGTGTCGTGACCCAGATGGGAGTGAGGTTTAGGGGGGTGACTGTAACGGAGGCCAGCTAGTAGTTGCTGTGCGAGTAAACCTCACTCCTTTGATCTCAAGAGACGCTCTAGCGACTGATGCTAGAGGTTGCAGCCTTTAGCCTCCTTGTTAGAGCGTCCGACTCTCATGCTGGCGGACCCGGGTTCGAGTCCCGCTTGGAGCGGGCAGGTTTGAACAGGAGGGGTTACATTGGTGTCGTGACCCGGATGGGAGTGAGGTTTAGGGGGGTGAGTGTAAAAGGCCAGCTAGTAGTTGCTGTGCGAGTAAACCTCACTCCTATGATCTCAAGGGACGCTCTAGTGACTGATGCTAGAGGTTGCAGCCTTTAGCCTCCTTGTTAGAGCGTCCGACTCTCATGCTGGCGGACCTGGGTTCGAGTCCCGCTTGGAGCGGGCAGTTCGAGCAGGAGGGGTTACATATTGGCTTGTAATCATAGGGGAACTACATTTGGTGCTATATAGCACCATATCTTACCAGGTTTTGTCCTCCTGGGACCCACAAATAGACTTTTGTCCACTGTAGTGGACATGATATTTTAGTGAATTTCTCTGACATCATACATGTCACATGTCACAGTCTGGATGTCCTGTAAAGAGCACATTCGGGGATTTGCAGGGATACCAAATGTTTGGAGGTTTCACCAAGACAACAACTTCTTCTTGGTCTTTAAAAACAGCTGACATGACTCTTATGGAAATATGATAATATTTTTTAATAATAATTTAAATTGGATTAATTTTCAAAATGTTTGTTATAAATCAACATGGGGTTTCTAATCAAAATATGACTTTCTGTTACAAAACAGGGCATTGATTTCATACATGTAGTGGACGCCAGGAGTTAAATCATGATTATCAGGCATTTTGGAGACATAAGTGAATAGGGAAAGAAATTACATATCAATATTCCTATGAATTATTAGATATTATTATGAAAATGTTGCCAAATACTACTCCCATTATTACACTTCCTTTTTCATTACATGTTGCACCAAGAACACATTAATATGCAAATTAGATGCAGATACATTGTATTGAATGAGAAAATCCAAGTATGGCCAGTTTACCCACATATTTCATAAAATAAAATGGTATATCAACGCATTTCGTTATATCTTTCATAACATAGTTCAGAATCATCTTTAAACTAAGTTTGTTCAAAAAATCCAGCAGGATAATGCACCATGTCACAAAGCTCTAATCATTTCAAATTGGTTTCTTGAACATGACAATGAGTTCACTGTACTAAAATGGCCCCCACAGTCACCAGATCTCAACCCAATAGAGCATCTTTGGGATATGGGGGAACGGGAGCTTCGTGCCCTGGATGTGCATCCCACAAATCTCCATCAACTGCAAGATGCTATCCTATCAATATGGGCCAACATTTCTAAAGAATGCTTTCAGCTCCTTGTTGAATCAATGCCACGTAGAATTAAGGCAGTTCTGAAAGCGAAAGGGGGTCAAACACAGTATTAGTATGGCGTTCCTAATAATCCTTTAGGTGAGTGTATATTGACCATATCAGAAGCTCAACTCGGTTATGGGGACATTTAATCAAGTTTCTAGATTTTCAGTTCAATTATAGATTTAGTGTTTTTAATGTTATTTTTGTGCATTTTGAAACCTTAACTTAAGGCTCAGTTTTTCCATTTCTGTTTTATTTTATTTGTATATTTTTCATTTAGGATAACATTGTCTCAGTGGTGTGTGTCTCTCTGTGTCTTACATGAGGTGATTATAGTGAACGCTGCTGAAACAGATGGTTCAATCCCTCCTCACTATCAAGATTAGGATTACACAGGAGCCCTGTGCCGTATTACACACACACACACACACACACAATCAGTGTGTCTTAAAAAAATGAAGCACAAAGAACAATAGAGACAAAGCAGTAGATTTCAAACTGCAGTTATGTTTTGCTGGAGGCACCACCAGTCAGTGATAATTGAAAATAATCAAAATAATCAAAAAAAAGTCAAAATAATTAAATTCATCCGTCGTGATGCCATGTACTCTTAAAATGAAGGATCGAGGATGATAGAGATTTCGCAGTGGTGTCATAGAAGAACCGTTTTTGGTTTCCCAAAAAATCTTTTCAGTCAGCGGTTTCTAAAAGAACCATTATTTAAGAAGAACATTTTTTTTTTAAATCTAAAGAACCTTTGTTGGAATGGAAAAATTCCATGTTAAATTATGTTTTTTATAGAACTATTAATGCCAATAAAGAAACCTTTATTTTTGCACTCTTACTTGCATACATTCAGTGATATTTAGGGGCTGCTTACATGACAAAACTTTTGATGCATTTTGGCCATTGAATTACACAACACCATAACTAGTGTACAATCGATGTACACTTAACAGCTGTCCGGATTCACTCACTCGTTTTCATTCACTCCTTCAGGTGAACTGTATTAGTGGACTAATGTAGGGAATAGTGGGTTTAGGGGGCGATTTGTTAATATCTATTGTTTTAGCATTTCCTGACAAACTTGTCAGATGTTTTTACTGAACATTTTGCTTTAATATTTTGTTTAATCCAATGATGTTCAGACATTTTAAGTGTGACTTAAAATACCAAGGGTTTTTTTCAAGACCAAAAGAAATTAATACTTTTATTCAGCAAGGATGCATTAAATGATTTGAAAGTGACAGTAAAGAAATTTACAAAATATTTCCACAAAAATATTATTCAGTGTAAACGGTCCTACTTGACCCGCTGCGGCCGGGATTCAAACCGGGGTCTCCGGCGTGAACCTCACTCACATCCGGGTCATGGCACCAAATGTAACCATCCCTACTTGACCTACTCCGAGCACGATTCGAATCATGGTCTCCAGCGTGGGAGGCGTGCATTCTAGCAAGGAGGCTGCAGAACACAGTCATTAGCATCAGTCGCTAGCGTGCCTCTTGAGGTCCGGGGAATGAGGTTTACACGCACAGCACTTACTGGCCTATGTCCCGGTCCTACTTGAACCGCTTCGAGTGGGATTCAAACTGGGATCTCCGGCGTGGGAGGCGGGCGCTCTAACAAGGAGGCTAAAGACTGCAGATGTTAGCGTCAGTCGCTAACGTGCCTCTTGAGGCCAGGGGAATGAGGTTAACATGCACAGCTCTTACTGGCCTATCCGTCACACTCATCCCCTAAACCACACTTCCATACAGGTCACGGCACCAAATGTAACCGGTCCTACTTGACCCACTTCGAGTGGGATTCAAACCGGGGTCTCCAGTGTGGGAGGCGAGCGATCTAACAAGGAGGCTGAAGACCACAGCCGTTAGCGTCAGTCGCTAGTGTGCCTCTTGAGGACTGGGAAATGAGGTTTACACGCACAGCTCTTACTGGTTTATCCATCAAACTCGCCCCCCTAAACCACACTTCCATCCGGGTCACGGCACCAAATGTAACTGGTCCTACTTGACCCGCTTCGAGTGGGATTCAAACCGGGGTCTCCGACATGGGAGGCGAGCGCTGTAAAAAGGAGGCTGAAGACCGCAGCCGTTAGCATCAGTCGCTAGCGTGCCTCTTGAGGCCTGGGGAGTGAGGTTTACACGCACAGCTCGTACTGGCTTTTCCGTCACACTCGCCCCCCTAAACCACACTCACATCCTGGTCATGGCACCAAATGTAACAGGTCCTACTTGACCCACTTTGAGTGGGATTCAAACCGGGGTCTCCAGCGTGGGAGGCAAGCGCTCTAAAAAGGAGGCTGAAGACCGCAGCCATTAGCATCAGTCGCTAGTGTGCCTCTTGAGGACTGGGAAATGAGGTTTACATGCACAGCTCGTACTGGCTTATCCGTCACACTCGCCCCCCTAAACCACACTCACATCCTGGTCACGGCACCAAATTTAACTGGCCCTACTTGACCCACTTCGAGTGGGATTCAAACCAGGGTCTCCAGCGTGGGAGGCGAGCGCTGTAAAAAGGAGGCTGAAGACCGCAGCCGTTAGCATCAGTCGCTAGCATGCCTCTTGAGGCCTGGGGAGTGAGGTTTACACGCACAGCTCGTACTGGCTTTTCCGTCACACTCGCCCCCCTAAACCACACTCACATCCTGGTCATGGCACCAAATGTAACAGGTCCTACTTGACCCACTTTGAGTGGGATTCAAACCGGGGTCTCCAGCGTGGGAGGCAAGCGCTCTAAAAAGGAGGCTGAAGACCGCAGCCATTAGCATCAGTCGCTAGTGTGCCTCTTGAGGACTGGGAAATGAGGTTTACATGCACAGCTCATACTGGCTTATCCGTCACACTCGCCCCCCTAAACCACACTCACATCCTGGTCACGGCACCAAATTTAACTGGTCCTACTTGACCCGCTTCGAGTGGGATTCAAACCGGGGTCTCCGACATGGGAGGCGAGCGCTGTAAAAAGGAGGCTGAAGACCGCAGCCGTTAGCATCAGTCGCTAGCATGCCTCTTGAGGCCTGGGGAGTGAGGTTTACATGCACAGCTCGTACTGGCTTATCCGTCACACTCGCCCCCCTAAACCACACTCACATCCTGGTCATGGCACCAAATGTAACAGGTCCTACTTGACCCACTTTGAGTGGGATTCAAACCGGGGTCTCCAGCGTGGGAGGCAAGCGCTCTAAAAAGGAGGCTGAAGACCGCAGCCATTAGCATCAGTCGCTAGTGTGCCTCTTGAGGACTGGGAAATGAGGTTTACACGCACATCTCTTACTGGCTTATCCGTCACACTCGCCCCCCTAAACCTCACTCACATCCGGGTCACGGCACCAAATGTAACCGGTCCTACTTGACCCACTTCGAGTGGGATTCAAACCAGGGTCTCCAGCGTGGAAGGCAAGCGCTCTAAAAAGGAGGCTGAAGACCACAGCCATTAGCATCAGTCGCTAGTGTGCCTCTTGAGGCCTGGGGAGTGAGTTTTACACGCACAGCTCTTACTGGCCTATCCGTCACACTCACCCCCCTAAACCACACTCACATCCGGGTCATGGCACCACATTTAACCAGTGGCTCGCGGTGCCATGATGCCAGCTACATCAGGTAAATGAACAATATTTTACTTACATGTATACATACATTTATATAACATCTATTCTATACCTTTTACATCAGCACAACTGTTTTCAACACTGATAACAATAAGAAATGCATCATCATATTAAACTGATTTGTAATGATTGAGATTGGAGTAATGATGCTGAAAATTCAACAGTAATAGTAAAAACGGTAATATTGTGAAATACTATTACTATTTGACTGTCTTGGTGAGCAGAAGAGACTCAAAAGCATTAAAACATCTTACTGACCTCAAATTTTCGGATTATCTTTGGCGCTCCTGCCTCCTGATTTCTTCCTCCAGTCTTGTTAAGTAAAGACACTACAGGTAAGACGTCTGCTGTGGATTAAAGTAGGCTATTATTAGAAACAGACAGTGTTTTTATTATTTAACACCATCCGTTTTAACTTTCTTTGTCTGTTAAACGCTGGATGTTCTTGTGCACAATTTTTATTTTGCCCTTGGGATCTCATCTGCAAATGCTTTGGCAGTACAAATGTGTTTGGGATGCCAACAAAACGCATTAAAACAGAGCGATCGAAAGACAGAGACTAAGCTGCAAATGCTCTGGAGATACAGATGTACAAATATTAGTCATGCCAATAAAGCACATTAGACTGAAACTGAGAGACAGACTGTGTGTGTGTGTGTGTGTGTATATGTGTGTGTGACAGGCAGAATAAGAGAGGGATTTGTGTGAACTAATCCCTCACAGGTCTGTATGTTCGGTGATAGCGCTCACAGTCTGTCTCAGTCCTTCAGGTTCCCACCACCACCGCCGCCACCATGAGCTTCATCGCAGACGATGTTGAGATAGACCCGGTCACCCTCAACCTCATCATACTGATCGCCAGCTATGTCATCCTTCTCCTCGTCTTCCTCATCTCCTGCATCCTCTACGACTGCCAGGGCAAAGACCCCACCAAGGAGTACGCGCCCGACCCCATGCCCAATGCCAACGCCGCTCCCATCCGGCTGGTGGTCATGCAGAGTTCGTCCGCCAATGCCAGGTGGGACCAGAACAAGATGGTGACCACCTATGAACCGCCGGCCGCCGAGAAAAAGAGTACTTTGGTCTGACCGGCTGGAAGGACACGGACTGATAACAACTCAACACAGCACATTATCTTTTATTATCTACTGTACATAACTATGCAAGTACTGTATCTCTCGTTTGACATTGTGTAAAAACGTCTTTTTAAACGATTCATAACTTCTGTGAGAGATATGAATCATGTCCGGATTGGATTATCTAAAGAAACGGTGAGTAAAACAAACACAAATGGCACTTTAAGGGCTCATTTCGGTTCTCCTGGACAGAATTGAAATGGTGATTTTTGTGGTTCTCTGGAAAAAAAAGATCTCTAGACAATTTAAATGGGTTCCGCAAAGAACTTCTCAGTCAAGAGTTCTTAAAAGAACCTTTTTTATTAGTGTGAAGTGCACTTTAAAATTCTAAAGAATCTGTTTACACAAAAAAGAACCTTTTGTGCAATTGAAAGATTCTATGTATGTCAAAGGTTCTTTATGGAACCAATATAAAGAACCTTTATTTTCTTGTGTTTCAGAACATGTCTCAATAATGTCTCAAACTATGCTCAGATTTACAAAACAGTCTGCAAGTCTCAAGCGATTCTTCCAAGATTGAATGATTTGAACATTAAATGTGGTAGCAAATATGGTGGTAAATAACACTGTGGGCTATATTTCATTTACTGATATAATGTTAATAACACATCCTATTACTCTGTTTTGTACCTGTTTAAATGATTATAGGCACAGTAATTATGCAGGGAGTTAAAATAAAACTCATGATGAATTAAAAATATAGTATTAAAATACAGATCATAGAAGGTGCACACAGTGAAATACAAAACACCATCATGGTAACTGACACTGAAATAATGCTGTAAACATTCATTAAACAACACAAGATGTGACGCAAAACCCAAATGTATGTAATTGACAACAAAACTAACATGATTTTTTTTTTTTTTTAAATCAAATGTAAAGTCACACAGGTAATTGTAGGAATATCAGATTAGTTTTTTTTTTTACTGTAAATTACAAGATGACGGTTTGTTTTTACTTATGAAGTCCGAACATTTAACAGTATTTTACTGTAAAATTGCTTCAACTTTCCTGTTAGATCTATTGCAGTTTTTTTATTACTGTAATTTTAACTGTGAAAATTTTAAATTAGAAAAATAGAAAATATTTCATGTAATTTTACAGTAAAATACTATTAAATGTACCATTTTTGGAAGTAAAAATGTACAAATTATTGTATAATTTACTGTGAAATGCTGTAAGAATTTCCTTGTGACAAGTTTTTTATTTTAATAATGAAGTTTCTTATTAGTTTTTTTGTTATCAGTTACATTAGAATGTTACATCATACATTAATAATTAGCATTATTTTAGTGTTGTGTGTTATGGTGTTTTTTTTTTGTATGGCTAAGTTTTTTTCTTCTGGACAGAATTGAAATAGAGTGGAGTTGTTTTTTTCACATATATATATATATATATATATATATATATATATATATATATATATATATATATATATATACACACACACACACACACACACACACACACACACACACACACACACACACACACACACACACACACACACACACACACACACACACACACACACACACACACACACACACACACACACACACACACACACACACACACACACACACACACACACACACACACACACACACACACACACACACACACACTCACCTAAAGCATTATTAGGAACACCATACTAATACTGTGTTTGACCCCCTTTCGCCTTCAGAACTGCCTTAATTCTACGTGGCATTGATTCAACAAGGTGCTGAAAGCATTCTTTAGAAATGTTGGCCCATATTGATAGGATAGCATCTTGCAGTTGATGGAGATTTGTGGGATGCACATCCAGGGCACGAAGCTCCCGTTCCACCACATCCCAAAGATGCTCTATTGGGTTGAGATCTGGTGACTGTGGGGGCCATTTTAGTACAGTGAACTCATTGTCATGTTCAAGAAACCAATTTGAAATGATTTAAGCTTTGTGACATGGTGCATTATCCTGCTGGAAGTAGCCATCAGAGGATGGGTACATGGTGGTCATAAAGGGATGGACATGGTCAGAAACTATGCTCAGGTAGGCCGTGGCATTTAAACGATGCCCAATTGGCACTAAGGGGCCTAAAGTGTGCCAAGAAAACATCCCCCACACCATTACACCACCAGCACCAGCCTGCACAGTGGTAACAAGGCATGATGGATCCATGTTCTCATTCTGTTTACGCCAAATTCTGACTCTACCATCTGAATGTCTCAACAGAAATCGAGACTCATCAGACCAGGCAACATTTTTCCAGTCTTCAACTGTCCAATTTTGGTGAGCTCGTGCAAATTGTAGCCTCTTTTTCCTATTTGTAGTGGAGATGAGTGGTACCCGGTGGGGTCTTCTGCTGTTGTAGCCCATCCGCCTCAAGGTTGTGCGTGTTGTGGCTTCACAAATGCTTTGCTGCATACCTCGGCTGTAACGAGTGGTTATTTCAGGCAAAGTTGCTCTTCTATCAGCTTGAATCAGTCGGCCCATTCTCCTCTGACCTCTAGCATCAACAAGGCATTTTCGCCCACAGGACTGCCGCATACTGGATGTTTTTCCCTTTTCACACCATTCTTTGTAAACCCTAGAAATGGTTGTGTGTGAAAATCCCAGTAAATGAGCAGATTGTGAAATACTCAGACCGGCCCGTCTGGCACCAACAACCATGCCACGCTCAAAATTGCTTAAATCACCTTTCTTTCCCATTCTGACATTCAGTTTGGAGTTCAGGAGATTGTCTTGACCAGGACCACACCCCTAAATGCATTGAAGCAACTGCCATGTGATTGGTTGATTAGATAATTGCATTAATGAGAAATTGAACAGGTGTCCCTAATAATCCTTTAGGTGATTGTATATATATATATACACACACACACACATATATTACAGTTTGAAATTGTAAAATTTTACATTTTTACTGTATATTTACAGGATTATTCTGACAACCACAGCTTTTTTTTACAGTGTGTAACTGCACTGTAAACCCTAACGCTCAAAACAATTAATTGGTTTGAGTAGGGTAAACTCAAATTAACAAATTAGTTTAATCAGATTAACTTTGAGTATTTTTAACTTTATTTTTCTTCTGAGTTCACAAAACTGACACATTTTAAGTAATCTGAGTTGATTCCTTGTTTTGAGTTTTATCAACTTGTTTCTTTTAATTTAGACAAACTTAAATTTTGAATTTCTATTTCCCAGCATGCTTTGCCATGGCACTCGAGAGTAAATTCTAAAATTAAGGTAAGAACCAGTATTTTACCGTAAAAATACGGTAGAAACATTTTAGATTTATGTTCAATTTACAGTAAATAATCGTATTTCATTAACTAATATCTGTTATGTACTTTTGATATATACTGACAACCACCAATCACAGTGGAGATGAGAGTCACATGATGAATCAAAGCTTTTAGGAGAACAACACTAATATATAGAAGGTGCACAGTGTCCTCCACACAAACACTAAACACCATCATGGTAACACACATGACATTTAAAAAAATGCAATAAACATTAATTTAACAACATTAAATGTAACATAAAACCCTAATGTACAAAACTGATTTGAAAATACTAAGAAGAAACAGTTATTTTGTATTACAATATATCTGTTCTCAAACCAAGCTCATGCTCCACTCGTCTAAATTTAGCGATTTTAACGGTAAAAGGCTGTAAAAATGCTACGGTTAAAAACAGTTAACTGGTTAACTGAAAGTTTACAGTAAAATACCATTAAATTTACAGTTTTTGGAAGTGAAAAAGAACAAATCATTGTGTAATTTACAGTGAAAAACCATAAACTGAAAATACACCAAATTATTCAGGTTTACAGTGTATTGACTGTTTTTGGAGAAACATGCAGAGCTAATACTTAAGAGACTTAAGGACAAGACCCACCCACTTTTTACGATCAATGATATTGGACCCACTCACTTTTATCGTCTCTAACATTCAGCACATGTGTGTTTACCTACCCCTAATTGATAAACACTTATTATTAAACACGTTAGACGCTTTATTTCCACTTTTCTAATATTTTCGTCATTTTTATTGAAAATAAATGCCTTTCCGATCTGATATGTGATGGGAAAAGGGAGAAGATTGAGCTCGGCGAAAGGCGGACTCAAACCGCGGGTCGATTTGTGTCAAAACTAGATGCCGCGCGTCTTACCCCAACACTACTGCCACTCTCAATGATATGGCGATTCCCATAATTTTGTCTTTCCGAACTATACGCTTAGCAAGCAAAGTAGTATATTTGTACTTATTGGCATCTACTCCAGTAAAAAAATTCTGAGGACCCACCCACATTTTTTTTGCTTCCGACGCCCATGATTAAATGTGACATAACGGGCAGCGCCATTAAATCTCTGGGGCTACTTCTGAGCAACACAGATTTTCCTCTGAGTCTTTTTCTGAACCCTGATTGATCCACGCATCAGTCAAATGGAGGTCAGGAGCTCCTGGGAAGTTTCTTTATAAACCATTGTCCACGACAACACACTGCATCTATTCTGAATTGACGGGTTACACACATTGATCTAATTGGCTTGTGAATTACATATTACCCATAAGCTGAGGTTGTTTAGAGGACAAACTGTGACCTTACATAAAACGCATCAATGTTTGTTTTTGTTGAACCGCTTGCATAGAGCTGTTTTGTCACAGAGGTCTTGACCCTATTAGCCGCTGAGCTCTACGTCATGCTACTTCTTACTTAAGCTATTTTTACACTTCAGTTTCTCAGAGCGATAACAGTGTGTTTTGGTGTAAACTTTGGCTACCAATATAGTAGACCATAGACAAACAGAGCCTTGTGCAGTGGTTTTGTTAACTTTTGTACATTTTTATTACTGTACTTAAAGCATCATAAACATGATTGACAGCTCACTTCAGTGATGTGACAATTTGACACTATCATATCAGTGGAAGTTTATTGTTGTCGGGCCATCGTTGACACACGGCATCTGTTTCAAAGGTTGAGTGACTCGTAGCACAGAGTAAATATTTAATGTAAAGATAACAGAAGATAGCACAAACCTATTCAAAAGTAGACGCATATACTTTTGGTTTCAGTTCCATCTTTAAAACTACTCGTCAAACCGTCTTTAATTGAGACAAACACATTTTAGCATTAGCACTAGCTTTTTGCTTTGTGTTGTTGTTTAATTCAAGAGAAAAACAGAACTGACATCTTCAAAAGGATAAATGCATGTGGGATTGATTTCCATAACAGAATTGGTGCCAGGGGAGCACGTTTGAGCCGGGCCGGTCCTGAGAGATGACCTGTCAGGAGACAGACAGAGAGGATTCTGGGAGCTCAGCGCTGTGTCTGGGGCTGTGTGTTTGCACTGGGTCCGTCTCTCGGGGATATTATTTCAGCTTTCTCCTCTCAGGTGGCCCCTTTTGTTATGTCACCACGGTTCCTACTCTTACAGTCTATGAAAGAGTAATGAGAGGCCTTTTCCTTAAGGGAACACACTCTGCACAAGAACAATCTGGGAGACATTTAATTTAGAGTCCCTCCGGACCTTTAGGAGACAAGGTGAAAAATATTGCTCGTTTGGTGACCTGGATCTATTTATCTAGACTAGATATTTCTTATATACAGTGAGGAAAATAAGTATTTGAACACCCTGCTATTTTGCAAGTTCTCCCACTTGGAAATCATGGAGGGGTCTGAAATTGTCATCGTAGGTGCATGTCCACTGTGAGAGACATAATCTAAAAAAACAATATCCAGAAATCACAATATATGATTTTTTTAACAATTTATGTGTATGATACAGCTGCAAATAAGTATTTGAACACCTGTCTATCAGCTAGAATTCTGACCCTCAAACACCTGTTAGTCTGCCTTTAAAATGTCCACCTCCACTCCATTTATTATCCTAAATTAGATGCACCTGTTTGAGGTCGTTAGCTGCATAAAGACACCTGTCCACCCCATACAATCAGTAAGAATCCAACTACTAACATGGCCAAGACCAAAGAGCTGTCCTCACTGTATATATATATATATATATATATATATATATATATATATATATATATATATATATATATATATATATATATATATAGAGAGAGAGAGAGAGAGAGAGAGAGAGAGAGAGAGAGAGAGAGAGAGAGAGAGAGAGAGAGAGAGAGAGAGAGAGAGAGGAGAGTGGGCACATATAGGGTGTTTCCTTAAAAGAGGCAAGGGAGGCAGTGCCTCCTCAAAAAAATCGAATGAGAAAATAGTCCATATTACAAAAATAAAACAACGAAAATCTTACAAAATGTGACATTAAAAAGTGTATAAATCACTTGTTTTCTAAAGTAACTCAGTCCAACAGTGACACCATCAAAAAAAAAGGTACAAAAGCTGTCACTGGGGCAGTCCCTTTTCAAAAGGTACACTTTTGTACCTAAAAGATGCATATATTGGTATCTTAAATGTACATATTAGTAACTGAAGTGTACATATTAGTACCTAAAAGGAACAAAAGTGTACCTTTTGAAAAGGTACCGCCCCAGTGACAGCTTTTGTACCTTTATTTCTGAGAGTGTGGGAAATTTAAAAAATAAATAAACAAACTTATTTGAAGCTTTAGCTTAACCTGATATGGCCTACTGACTAAAACAGAAATACAAAGTTATAAATACTATATAGAAGTTTTTAAAAAACAAACAAAAAAGTGAATTGAGCTCTTTCGTGTATTTTTAATGTCAAAAACAAAATGATGTCAAAATGTCAGTTAAAGTGACAGTCGGTTATGTAATGCTTAAATGCTTAATGCCTTACAATTGAACTAAACTCATTAGATTTTAGGAGAATAAATCTACTGTAGATTTAGTCGACTAAAACTAGACTAAAACTAAAAACCATTCAGGTGACTAAAATATGGCGGTGTTGTAAAAAAGAAGTTAAGAATACATGAAGTACTTACCAACACGATCATCATTTTTGAGAGAAATAGTAAAGGTGAACGCATATACGAACACGTTCTCCGTTTAGTAAACGAGTTTAACTCAAGCGCTCTTTGGTGATGTGGATGATTACATTACTGTTGCTCATCTGTCCATCATCGTATAAAGCCCGCCCTGATGATCTGATTGGTCCGAACAGCTCTGGCTCGAGCATAGTTGCTCCACAACGGATCCAGACCGAACTTCCCGACCTCAAATGTTGTGGGCGGGGCTAAGTTTGGCTGGCATCCAGGCTAAATATGCACACTTTTGGTACCAATATGTGCCTTTGCAGTACTAATATGCACTCTTTAGGTACCACCCAAGTGCCTCGACACGCCAATATTAATCCTTTTTTTATTTCTTTGTGTAAAAACGTTAAAGGATCAAGGAAGAAGAACCGGCTTTCCGGCTCTTTAATAATATAACAAACAAGCCACATGTAAAAGCACACACATAAACAAAACATAATGTAAAATAGTCCAGGCCTGGGGGGTGTTCCAGAAAGCAAGGTTAACTTACCATCACATATACCTTGAACTCTCGGTTGATTAACCCAAACCTTGCTTACTCGAGATATGCTGGTTCCAAAAACATGTCTGTGAGTAAGTTCAGACAACTCAGAGTATGTTCCCGGTTAACACATTAACATAAGACATTCTCAACAGAGCGACAAACCGATGCTTCACAGTGGAAACAGACGCTAAAGAAAAAGTGTGCCATTCTACTTCCTCTTCTTCTTTTGTTTAATGGCGGTTTACAGAACCTACTTAGTGCACATCGCCACCTATTTGGTGGTTGTGCAATCATTTTTTCAATCTTTTCATTTAATAAGTAATCTTTATTCACTGAGAGTAAGGATTATATTGTTTGTTTGATGCAAATTAATTGAATGCAGATCCATGTGTGAGATGACAAAATAAATAATAAATATATTTGAATTGAATTAACATTTAAACATGACCTTGTTATAATAGCGCTTTAGAATTAATATATAATATTGTATATTATATAACTGTAACTATATAACAAATTTGGTTATATTGATATAACTATATTAATTATATAACATGCATCTGAATACCTCTTAACCCCTTAACTGGCGGGATGCTTGGCGCTCCTTTTTTTTTCGTATCATATATTTTAGTAATCATCATAAATTAGGTATCCTTCGAAAGCTTACGAACTCAAAATTCATCCTGCGAAAACCGTTTTGAAATAGTACGTTGCGTTACCATGGAAACGGTACTCTAAATTCTTCAAGCGGGCTCCTCCCCCTAGTGGGCGGTGTCATGTTTCATATTACAAAATTTATTTTAACTACTTTATAATCAAAACATTTTCTAATCTTGACAAAACACATATCGTCGGAAAGGTCGGAGTCTCAAGGTTCCATATTTGGTGACTGTTTTGTGGTGGAAGTGACATTTGGACAGAAATTTACAGGAAACTGCATTAAAAAAGCAATGGAATTTGAATGACACCCGGTGGCTGTTTTTGGTACAGCGCCTAAACAAAATCTCATGGGAACTTTAATTTTTCTGATATCAACTTCAAATTTGGAACACAACTTAGATAGACATATGGCTTTGATTTTATAGTACTTTTAGAGTAAAACGTTTTTTGTAAAATATATATTTTATATAAAATAAAAAATATTTAGTACAGTATGTTTCATTTACACTACATTTAAACTTATTCATGATTTAATTTTTTGAAGAGCTTCCACGTCAGCAATAAACCGAGTGTTGTCTTTAAAACGTATACAACCGTGGTACAGCCATTGCACTTTTTGTAAGGATCTAGACGACCTTAAATCCTTCTGGACCAACGTCAGGACAAGTCAAGCCACCAAAAGATCCATTAGGCATTGCAGGTCACTTGTCTAAAGCGATTGTGAAAGGAGAAACAAATACATACGGTGCCAAACACTAATCAAATCAGCTTGAATGTTGGTCTGTAGTCAAGCTGAATGGGTGAGGCGTCATAAGCTGACATGTTGATTTGCATGTTGATATCCAAAGATTGATAGACTGTCAGAAAGACTGACATTTGCAGATCCAAATAGAGTTG
Source organism: Romanogobio albipinnatus (assembly GCA_023566225.1). Taxonomy (NCBI): domain Eukaryota; kingdom Metazoa; phylum Chordata; class Actinopteri; order Cypriniformes; family Gobionidae; genus Romanogobio; species Romanogobio albipinnatus. Next base: position 11,384,110 of record CM042240.1, read on the forward strand.
TCTGTTTAGTGCCACATCACGGTGTACGGCATACATTGATGTTAACTGATAGGCCGGGAACAGAAGATTTGATTGTGCAGATATACGTCAAGAAAGATTATAAGGAGGAAGAGAAGGATCAGCCTTCCTGTTAGTGTCTTAGTGTAAATCCCCCAGTTTATTTAGCCCTCTCAACTTCCTCTACCGGCTGAACTGGATTGTTTCTATAGCATTAAGAGCCGGTTGCGGAGAGCCGAGCAGCATTGGTTTTGACTACCACGCAAAGGGTTCAAATGATTGAATTTTCCATGAATGGCTATAAGGGCCTCCGTCGCTGTTTCTTTGTGTGCGTTACAGACGAAGTTTAGCTGAAGAAGTAGGGATTTATCTTGCATTTACAGAGACTAAAGCACACATTGTCCAACCGCCATACAGAACTGCTCTCGTTTAAACTTCTTACACTTCAAATAAAAATCTTGCGGTCGGTGTTTATTTCTTCAAAGTGTGCACTGTAAACCCGAATAAGTTGGCAAAACTAAAAAAAAAAAAGGCCACACATTTTTTTAAGTTAACAAATTTTAAGTTTAAAACAGAACTTGCAGATTTTTATTTTGTACTCATTTTTAATTTCAATTGCTCTGAACTTGAAATATTTGAGTACATTTACATTTATGCATTTGGCAGACGCTTTTATCCAAAGCGACTTACAGTGCCCTTATTACAGGGACAATCCCCCTGGAGCAACATGGAGTAAAGTGCCTTGCTCAAGGACACACTGGTGGTGACCGCTGGGATCGAACCAGCAACCTTCTGCATATCAGTTCAGTGGTTTAACCCACTGGACCACCATCTCAGTAAGCTAATCCATACATTTAACTTAAAAATATAATGTAATCTAGTGCTGGACGGTATGACTTTTCTAAATTATATTGGTTTTGCGGTATATGACAGTATTTTTTCCCCTATGCATGACCGGGTGTTAACTAATTGAGTTAGTTCTACTAATTGAGAGAGGAAATACTGCAGTAGATTGACTAGGACGCCCTGTTTTGCTGTCATGACGAGTCAATATTGTAGAAAAATCCCACACTAGAGTTAATACAGGTTTACAAAGCCCCACAAAATGATGCTGTGCGGAGACGACAACCAATAAAACACACACATGAATATTAAAATATGACCACGGAGATAGAAAAAAAGAGAGTTGAGGGCACCGTAAGCATTTAAAAAATCTAACCCTATACAACAACAAACTGACAAAACGAGAGAGAAATGTGGAAGAACATTTAAAAGGTCTAATGATATATTCAATACATTTAAGAGTCTACAGTCTCTGAACAAACGACACAAGTCAGTTTAACACATGAATAAAGCAGTTGCTTTATTCCGTTCCATTTATTGCGTTCCGAACGTTGGTTAAGCGACACATACCGGTATTGCGGTATCATAAAAATTCATATCGGTATTTGGTATGAACCGGTATACCGCCCAGCACTAATGTAATCTCACATATTTAGTAGTGGAAACTAGCTTTAACTAGCTAATTCAATAAATGCCACCTCGCTAACTGGTTACACAATGCTTTGGTAGCATTAGCATAGCATAGCACAGCAATTTAATATATTTAACATAAATCTGTTCTCAAACCAAGCTCATGCTCCACTCGTCACTGTGATGGTACCCTGAAAAACCCAACATAACAGAAACTCTTCTAAACTAGCATAAAACATTAATCACTACTAAATCTCCCACTTAACATTAATCTTGCACAATAAAAAAACATAAGATAACACTTAATTTTGGCATTTACTGTCCCTTTTGAGTGCCATGGCAAAGCATGCTGGGAAATAGAAATGCCAGCCCAGTTTTGGTTAAATTTAAGTTTGTCTAAATTAAAAGAAATAAGTTAATTCAACTCAAAACAATGAAACAATTACTTAAAATGTGTCAGTTTAGAGAATGAAAAAGAAAGTTCTAAATACTCAAAGTTCATTTGATTGAACTCATTTGTTTAATTAATCACTTTTAGTCTAAAAGTGGTTATTGGCATGTAATCATAGGGGAACCACTTTTGGTGCTATACACTGTAAAAAAACATTTTGTTTCAACTTAAAAAAGTAAAGTTTTGTCAACTTGAAATGTGAAGTTGTTCTAAATGACATATTGACATATGACATATTGAGTTGACTAAACTTAAAATTTTAAGGCAGCACAAACACTATTTTTAAGTTGAAACAACATTTTTTTTAAATAGTCAAAACAGTAATATTGTGAAATATTGTGAAATATTACTACAATTTAAAATAACTGTTTTCTATCTGAGTATGTGTTCAAATGTAATTTATTCCTGTGATCAAAGCTGAATTTTCAGCAGCCATTACTTATTTTTGATCAAATAAATGCAGCCGTTTCGTTTTTCCTGGAAAACAACACTCAACAAAAATGATACTATATTTACTTAATTTGTTTTATGTCAACAGGTTCCACGTAATTGGGTTATGTTGAATTGAATTAACATTGTTTATTTCAGTAAACTTTTTACTTAAGGTTAATTCAATGCCATTTAGTTAAACAGGTTAACATTCTTAATTTTGTCCAAAACGATTCTATTTAATTATTCTAAAATTAAAAACAAAAAACAAAAGAAGTAATCCAGTTTAATTGATTATTTTTATTTGGTGAAATACTATTTTTACTACATTTACAAAACCTAAAGGTCTTATTGGCTAGCCAGAAGATGGTTGTGTTACATCCATGGCATGCCCAAAGTAGTTGTTTTTTTTATTATTAAAACAACTTTAGTTGTTATTAGCAGGTCCTCACCTCAAGCACATGCTCTACACTACACCACAACACTAACATAAAAACTACCATTTAAATACCAACCATTAGGCATTAAAAAGTCTCTCCATTTTCTCATCTGGTTAAAAACGCATCAAATAGCACTTTATTTAAACATTTACTCTCCGAATTCAGCCCCTTTGCAAAGCATGATGGGAAAATCTTGTTTGATTGGGTTACTTGATTCAAACATGTTATTTCAAAATGAAAATATCAAGTTATGTCAAAGAGTAACGGTTTTAAGTCAGTTTAACATGAATCAATTACATTTTTAAGCAGAAACCTGATTTAATTGTGTTAAATCAAGATGAATTGCTTAAATAAAGTGAACAGCATCATAAAATATTTTTTTGAGTGAAGGAAAGCATGACTTCTTCTCAATTGAGAGGTGGACAAAGTACACAACTCTATTAATTGAGTAAAAGTACAGAAGTATTTGTTTTTAAAAGTACTTAAGTATCAAAAGTAAATTTCATATTTTAAGTCAATGCATTATTTTATTATTGTTGCATTGTTGTATAAATGCACATTACGCCACCATGGTGGTTTAAGCCAGTCAGTGATGCTCCATCCGACATGCTAGCATACGACTACCTTAAACTCATTTGTATAAAAGTTACAAAGCTCTTTACAAAGCTGCTGTTACTTTAAGGCCAAATGCACGGATCCAATGCACTGATACACATCCGATGTTCTCCCAACTGTTTACTCTTTTCTTTCTCTCAGAAGTTTACATTTTTGAACATTTTATGAGACATGCGTCAAGTGTATGCCAACTAAACTAATCTTTAATCTTTTCAGAAAACTGAAACACTTTCTAAGTAGGGCCATGGGTCCACACCAGTGATGCCAGTAATGCGTTACTCTAATCTGACTACTTTTTTCCAGTAACGAGTAATCTAACGCGTTACTATTTCCAAACCAGTAATCAGATTAAAGTAATTCTTAAAGTAAGTCACTGTGAGTTACTATTTTTGTCATTTTCCTTAGTAAAAATGTATACTTTTGCTTTCTTCTTGCGTCTCAGGAGAGTCCAGAAAGACTGTCTTTATTACATTTTTTATTAAAAATTTTTTTTTTTTTTTTCAGTAAGTATTTTTTTGATTTCAATTTAAAATGTCAGGAGATACCTTGTTGACGTTACTGTTAAAAATGCACTTGGTTGTCATTTTTATGTTGAGGCGGCAGGGGTGTTGTCCGCAACTGCTGAATGTAACTAATAAAGTAACTTGTAATCTAACTTAGTTACTCTAAAAATCAAGTAATCTGTAAAGTAACTAAGTCACTTTTTAAAGGAGTAATCAGTAATCAGATTACTTTTTCAAAGTAACTGTGGCAACACTGGTCCACACACCCGAGGAACCGCCTTCTTCCATTTTGCTATAAACTGATCAGTGTACAGAAAATGTTCACGACCCTATACAAGAGTGATTACTGATAGGCTGTCTGCAAAACAACAACAACAACAAAACTTTTATAGAAGAAAAAAAATCATCCACTGACTTTCAAAGCTGCGACAGAAACGACTTTCGACTTTGAGGACGTTGATTGAATTGTAGTGGAGTAAAAAGTACGATATTTGTCTTTCAAATGTAGTGAAGTTGAAGTCAAAGTTTCCCGAAATAATTATACTCAAGTAAAGTACAGATACAAGTGTACTTAAGTACAGTACTCAAGTAAATGTACTTAGTTACTGTTCACAGCCGTACGTAAATGTTCAGTGACATCTAATGCTGGCATTTCACATTGATATTGTGCAAGTTTGCCTTCAGCATTAGTTGCAACATGTGGGTAGGGATGTGTTTAAACAACAAATTTGATTCATCCCGAGGGGAAATCTACAAAAAAGGAGCGCAAGTGCACATTTCACAACTTCTCTCTTAAAAATAAAGGTTTCAAAGGGGGGTTTTTCACACTTGATGTCATAGAAGAGCTATTTTTGGTTCCCAGTTCTTAAAATAACCTTTTTTTCTCGCTTAGAAGCACATTTGAATAATCTAAAGAACCATTTTCCACTATGAAGAACCTTTAGAGGAATGGTTTCATGGAAAGGCTCTTCATGAAACCACCAATGCCAATGAAGATCTTTTTTAAATGAAATATCATGCTAGAGATCAGAGGCTTGTGCTTTTAAAAAAGGAAGTTGCATTACTGTGGTATCACATGGTAACACCACATACTTTGGAACTTAAACATTTCCATATACTATGGTATTTGCATGGTAAAGTAGGCCTATTTCCTACTAAAATGGTCATTTTAACACTCAATGATTACCACGTGCATTGTATTTACATATGGTACTCAAAAAAAAAAACTTTTTTATGGCATAAGTATAATTCTGTACAAAAAAGAGATAATACAAGAACATGAGGGGATACAGAGAATAAGACGAAAAAATGGTTTAGTCACAGAAATATAAGGAAAACCGTTTAAATGACAGTCAACCCCTAATAATTATCGTTTTGAATTACAATTGAATGGCAAAACAATGTGTATTCAATGTGACTTTTGAATACAGGGCATGATTCAAACAGGTATGGCAAGCAACTCTCACCACCATAAGTCCCGCCCTCCATTGTTGCGTCAAACAAAACGATATCATTCGCGCCGATGATTGGTCGAACGCATCAACGCCTCACGCCTAACGCGCTCCCATTGGCTAAAATCCCCGTCAATCATGTCTGCCGAAGAAAAAAAAAAAGCTTAAAATGTACAACTCCATCTCCGGCTTTTGATAGTCACAGAAAGAGGGACAAAGGTAGAGAAAGAGAGAGAGGGATCCGACACGAGATGGAATGATGTGACGGGTGGATGATTTAGGGTGTGTTTGAGCCGTTATGGTGGCACGGACGCGTTTGGTTTCGGTCTGGGATTGTTTTTTGTGAATGGGGATTTTGCCGCAGGCCTGATTCATTTTCATCATCTGATTCATTTAGCTGATCTCAGATCTGTTTTTTATTTGTGTGTTCGCGAGATGAAGAGGGTGAATAGTTTCCAGAGGTGAGTACAGAGGCTAGCCAGCCGGTTAGCAGTACGCATTGTCTGTTATGGTTGGCTGTTTGTTTATTATTGGTGATTAATTGTGTCTTTTTGTTCACAAATCATATTCTGAATATGTCGTGCATCTATATCCAATGTCAGACCATGCATCTGTATCGTTGAGATCAGACTGACATACATCCTGACATCCTGATTCAATTATTAATGCATTCAGATCATGCATATAGCAGAGCATGTGCTTTTATTGACTCAATACCATGCATTCCATAATATCCAGCTCATCTTGAGGTCTGATCGTGCTTTATTTCAGTGCATCAAGAGTTTTTACTGACTTTCTGTTTGGAGATCACATGCACTGCACTTACAAAAAAAAGAAGATGTTTGGATTTAAATAGGCAAATCTAATGATTTGATCATTATTGCAGTGTTTCTAGCATGTTATGTTTGGCAACAGTTCTTCCAACCCTAATTGATGGAGTGTGTAGCTTTTCATTTCTTAAACAACCATGAAGGAAGACGTGTCACGGCAATGTCAAGATTCATCAGCTCAAACTGTGAAAGAATGAAGGATCAATTCACTCATGAATTGGCACATTAAAGTCTTTGGGATGTGCTGGAGGAGACTTTACACAGTGCTGGACTCTTGCATTGTTAATACAAGCCTTTGAACAAACATGGATGCAACTCTTGATGGAAATAACATCACAGCATTTATTTTCATTAAAGGAGGGCTAAGTGATATTTCAAAAATGCTTTAGAAAAGTGTCTCGGGGCGAGTGCCAAAACCAACTCGGACTGTGACTAAATTATCTCATTTTGCGACCTTTTTTCCTGCTGGTGCGACTGAATTTGGTTGGAGGTCGCGGTGGCCAACTGATAAGAGCTGCCATTTCTGTTACATATGAGAAACATCGGACGGCAAATGAAAGCGGAACGGAACTGCGCTACTCGTTTGAGCTGTGCTGCGCGGACCGTTTAGCAGCTCGGAGCAATAATAGACATCGCAGCGCGAGCTCATACATCACGCGACACCATTACTAAACAGCGCTGGGAGATCCAGTGAGAAAGCATTTGAATTCACCTCAGTATTAAAGGTCCCGTTCTTCATGTTTTTTTGAAGCTTTGATTGTGTTTACAGTGTGCAATATAACATGTGTTCATGTTTCGCGTGTAAAAAAACACAGTATTTTTCACACAATTTGCTTATCTGTACACCGCTGTTTTCACTGTCCTAAAAACGGCTGATGAGTTCCTTTATTCTATGAAGTCCCTCCTTCAGAAATGCGTAACGAGTTCTGATTGTGCAAGCGGTTCCCGTGTTGTGATTTGACCGCAGCTTAGCGCACGTAACTTGCACGGAAAGGTCACGCCTCTTAACGGGAGATATATGCGCTCAATGATCTCTACAGCGTCCCTGTGAAAGCCAAACAAAGGTGATTTGACTCCAGGATGAAAATAACAGCGTCTCGACGACATGGCGACAAACACACTCAAACAACACGTCCTCTTCTCCACGTGGGACAGCAACAAGACCACGCCCCCTTTTTTCGCGTATTCTTGTGGGCGGAGGTTAGTCTGTTCTACTGTTCTACTGACGTCATTTATGAAGGAAGTACCAGGATGTAGTCCAAGCCAGACGTTCGCTGTTGGCTTTGAAAGGGAACTTCTGTTAAATAAAATATCTCGCTTGGCATTGAACTTTGAGCTTTATAATTTTACAGGTATTATTTATGCTCTAACAGCAACATTACACACTAACTAAAGTTTGAACAATGGGATCACGAAGAACGGGACCTTTAATAACATCACTACTGCGAGACCTAGTGGGAAGCGTTTGGTGCAGAATTCTCTGTTATAAACCACAGATATCAGAGCAAACAGAGCTGATGAGGAGACCAGGAGAAACATTCAGGGGTTTCAGTCCACAAATCCTAAACATTCACCATGGATTTAATGTAGTAACACCCCATGGTATTGTGGAAGAAATAGTCAAACGTTTTCTTTTTTTTTCCAGCACTTCAAAGCTCTAAATATTATCCAATTTTAATATTATTTTTAGTGTGATGATTTGTAAAACTAAAAGTTTAAAGGTGCTGGCCACTTTACGGCAAAAACAAAACAAAACAAAAAACACTATAACCAGTAGGTGGTGGCATAGGAGCACTTATTTGACTTATTAGACATTTCCACTCCTTAATATATGGAAAAAAGTAGGAAGTCACAAAGTCTCATGAAAAGTTTTAGTTTTTCTTCAAATTGTGACTGGATTACACAGAAGACAAGTAAAGAGTGTTCCTTTTAGTTAAGTATGATACTATAGAAGAACAATAGTACATTTAATTAGAGTGGAATATTACAATTTTTAGGTTTTTGCACATTACTGTTGTTAACAAAAGTTCCTTTTTTTCTGCATAACATTTCAAGCTCAGCGCTTCACTGTTAAATTTCCAATAAACAAACATGCACTATTATTAGTAACTGCAATTATTAACAAAATAATAGTCATTTTATGATTTAAATTAACCTTATGATACATTTTCCTCCAGCGCCACCAAATCAGGTGCTGGCGCCACCATCTGTAGAACTTAGTGGTGCTGGTGCCACTGCTCTCAAATGTTAGTCTGGAGCCCTGTATTTTCAAAGTATTTATTTGTCATACAGTGGAAACTAGTAGATTTGGTTAGCATTTTGATTTACGGTGTACGCCCCTAAATTTTCTGTTTGTGACCCTAAAATTTTCATTTGGGGGCCACTGTGCTCCTAGTGAAAGAAGTTAGTCTGGAGCCCCTGAAACTTATAGCCAATCAGCAGTAAGGGGCGTGTCTACTAATGACGGGGAGAAGAGAGCGCGATCGGTGCACGTCAAAGACACGACACAGGACGGACATTAGCCGAGTGACGACAGAAAGAGAAAGATGGCAGATAAAAACACACGTGGAAGATGTCTGGAACAAAAGAAGGCTTACGATCAGCTTTCCAGCGCTAGAGAGAACTCAAGGAGCGAGCGTTGCTTTATTTCTTCTCCATAGGCGAGTAACATTGGTTTTGTTTTGTTTCACAGAACTAATATATGCTGGCTTTTGCTTGAATATGCTCGCGTGTCATGTTCGCTTGTTTGTCCATTTGCGATCGATGCATCTTGACGTTGTCATCCTGGAATATGGCCATGATGTGTCTTCCTACATGGTTGTTTAAAGGGTCATGAACCCCCTGTTTCAGCAGCCGTCAGTTCTCGCCACAGTTTTGAAATATGCTATAAAAGTGGGCGTGGTTAAGCTGCGGAGTGGAGACTGATTGACAACACAGTTTTATGAGCTGTTTGATTGGTTAATGGGCCGTAAAGAGCGGTTACACTCACAGTGTGGATGAATCGCGTTTGTTTTGCAGACTCTGGATCTACTGAAAAGAACTTATGCGATGCAGAAACTCTTACAAAGCAAAAACAAACACTCGTTTGTGATCCATTAATGCATCTCTCACTTAATGAATGCGATCTCACTCTTTGAAGCGCCTGTCAATCAACGCGCGCTGCCATGTTAAGCGAGGCCTCTTCTCATAGGATAAGGACACGCAGTCTCATGAATAATTAAGTGAGGCCTCTTCTCATAGGATAAGGACACGCAGTCTCATGAATAATTAAGTAAGGCCTCTTCTCATAGGATAAGGACAAGCAGTCTCATGAATTAAGTAAGGCCTCTTCTCATAGGATAAGGACTCTCAGTCTCATGAATAATTAAGTGAGGCCTCTTCTCATAAGATAAAGTCACGCAGTCTCATGAATAATTAAGCGAGTCCTCTTATAGGATAAGGACACGCAGTCTCATGAATAATTAAGCGAGTCCTCTTATAGGATAGGGACACGCAGTCTCATGAATAATTAAGTAAGGCCTCTTATAGGATAAGCACAAGCAGTCTCATGAATAATTAAGTAAGGCCTCTTCTCATAGGATAAGGACACGCAGTCTCATGAATAATTAAGCGATGCCTCTTATAGGATAAGCACAAGCAGTCTCATGAATAATTAAGTAAGGCCTCTTCTCATAGGATAAGGACACGCAGTCTCATGAATAATTAAGTAAGGCCTCTTCTCATAGGATAAGGACACGCAGTCTCATGAATAATTAAGTAAGGCCTCTTCTCATAGGATAAGGACACGCAGTCTCATGAATAATTAAGCGAGGCCTCTTATAGGATAAGGACACGCAGTCTCATGAATAATTAAGGCCTCTTCTCATAGGATAAGGACATGCAGTCTCATGAATAATTAATCGAGGCCTCTTATAGGATAAGGACACGGTCTCATGAATAATTAAGTAAGGCCTCTTCTCATAGGATAAGGACACGCAGTCTCATGAATAATTAAGTAAGGCCTCTTCTCATAGGATAAGGACACGCAGTCTCATGAATAATTAAGCGAGGCCTCTTATAGGATAAGGACACGCAGTCTCATGAATAATTAAGGCCTCTTCTCATAGGATAAGGACATGCAGTCTCATGAATAATTAAACGAGGCCTCTTATAGGATAAGGACACGGTCTCATGAATAATTAAGTAAGGCCTCTTCTCATAGGATAAGGACACGCAGTCTCATGAATAATTAAGCGAGGCCTCTTATAGGATAAGGACACGCAGTCTCATGAATAATTAAGCGAGGCCTCTTATAGGATAAGGACAAGCAGTCTCATGAATAATTAAGTGAGGCCTCTTCTCATAGGATAAGGACACGCAGTCTCATGAATAATTAAGTAAGGCCTCTTCTCATAGGATAAGGACACGCGGATTAAGCGAGTTGTCTTCTCATAGGATAAAGCCTGGAACATACCAAGTTTTCATGCGGCGGCAAACTAAGTTTTCTCGGTGTGTTCCGGACCGTCGGCTGACATTGGTCCTCGTCGGCTATTTTTCAGCCGATTCGACATGTTGAATCGGCGTCAGCACTTGTCGGTCAGTCGGCCATCCGATCGTTCTGATTGGCTGTTCTGCTAGTGAACCAGTGTTTCCTGCTTTGAATAACGAAAACAGACGGCTGCCACCAGCTGGTGCGGAAACCTATTTCCTCTTACGCAGACGCAGAACGGACGTACTACTTAGCCGTCAGATGTCGAGCGTCGGCTTGGTGTGTCAGGGCAACTTTGGACCCAGACGCTGCCAACGTGAGCCAACTCAATTAAGTGAGGCCTCTTCTCATAGGATAAGGACACACAGTCTCATGAATAATTAAGCAAGGCCTCTTCTCATAGGATAAGAAAACGCAGACTCATGAAAAATTAAAGGGACATTCACCCAAAAATGAAAATTAGCCCATAATTTACTCACCCTCAAGTCATCCTAGGTGTATATTACATTCTTCTTTCAGACGAATAAAATTGGAGTTATATTGCAAAGGTCCCGGCTAATCCAAGCATTAGAATTGGATTCGTAGTTGCTCTGTTTTTGAAGTCCATAAAAAGTGCATCTGCCCATCATATAACTGCTCCACGAGGCTCTGGGGTGTTAATAAAGGCCTTCTGAAGTGAATCGATGCGTTTGTGTAAGAAAAATATCCATATTTAAAACTTTATCAAGTAAACTTTCGGCCGACCGCCTTCCCTGTTCAGTTTATGGAAAAATTGTTGATAGTTCCTCTGGCGATCGTAAGACTAACGCGACCAGGTCCGCTCGTCATGACGTCACGTACGCATCTTGAGTTTCACTTTCAACATTCAACACTTTTCCACGGAAGGCGGTCGGCCGAAAGTTTACTTGTTAAAGTTTTAAATATGAATATTTTTCTTACACAAACGCGAACTATCCCTTTAAGCGAGGCCTCTTCTCATAGGATAAGGACACGCAGTCTCATGAATAATTGAGACGCCGACAAGTCATCGCCGTACTATAGTACGAGAAAACATTTGGTGACGTTTATACGAAGATGAATCTAAACCCGGAAGTTGAATATAGCGCAAAAATGTTTAATATGAACTATTTTTCTCCAACAATCAAAACGAATGGATGGTAGAAACATGATAATCACTGCAATAATGATCCAATCATTGACTCTTAAGCATTTGCCTGTTTAAATGGCAAACAGCGACTTCTCTTTTTGGCCGGACAGTGTATTACAGATCAGATGTTGTGTTGACTCTATAGTCTCTAATCTGACCTTTATTCTTGATGCAAAGATCAGGCCAAGTCACCTGTATTTCTATAGTGCTCTACACACTACAGATTGTTTCAAAGCAGTGATAAACAGGAATAACACATCTTTTATTTCATAGCATGCTGTGATCTCTTTATAAAATAGCATAGCTGTATTATCTGTTATTCTCTTGTCAGATGCATACTGTATTCCCGGACTCTTGACTATTGACTCTGCTCGCTCTATCCAGAGATAAGATTTTGCATAGATATCAGCGCATGCATGTCTACTAATTGACTCTATACTAACACTAAGATTATCTCAGTTCATGGTCTGATATCTCTTCTCCGAACATCAGCAGTGTCAGGATTCGTCTGCATGGGTGTTGGGATGGAGGGAGGGGAATGCAGCATGGATACGGACGTGTGTGTGTGTGTGTGTGTGTGTGTGTGTGTTTAATGAGCACGCACCACTGCATCAGACGCCACCATGTTTGACATCACTGCTGCATCCGTCGAGGAGTTTAGGATTCAAACACGCACACCTGACAAAACCAAAAACATCTGTATAAGTCACACTGCAGGTTGTGAGTTTGCTTAACCCATCAGCGATTGCAAAAACAGCTCTGAATGATGAGTCATAGGCTGGTGTCTATGCATTACAGAAGTATAAGAGATTTTACAAGCATTAATCCTGTGGAAATGTTGTAGTGTGAAACATTTGTTTGTCATTATCTTAAACGTCTTGTATAAAGAAGTATAATGGTTATAGTTCATGATAGTAAGATGTACATCAGAAGTGACTCTGCTCGCTCTATCCAGAGATAAGATTTTGCATAGATATCAGCGCATGCATGTCTACTAATTGACTCTATACTAACACTAAGATTATCTCAGTTCATGGTCTGATATCTCTTCTTCGTGCTTTAAGTTTAAGTGTGCACCGTTTGTTGTGTTTCAGGTTTATGAACACCCGGGCGGCTGCCAACTGCCGTTACCAGCCCACGTGTTATGAGCACGCGGCCAACTGCTACACGCATGCGGTAACCAACATTCATTCTTTGACTGACACAAGTAGATCAATCCATCTAAAGGCTCATTTGGAGTCATGCAGATGTCATGTCAGGGCTCCAGACTAACGTTTGAGAGCAGTAGCACTGATTTCGCATCAGCAGGGTATCTGCAGGTTTCACAAAGTCAAATTTAAGAGCTTTATGAATTAAATTTAAGACATATATCACGCAAAGGAAATACCGAATCACAAAATGACTTGCAAAGCAAATTAATTTATTCAAATTGAACAAAGTATTAGTAAACTTGCACTTCCTCATAGCTCAATCCACCAGGATATCATTTTAGGTCAAAATGCCAGAAATTTGCGAAAAACTCGCATGATCCAACCCGCCCCCATTATTTTCATAATTAGGATGCCACATTTATCTTATCATTATTATTAGTGGTGCTTGCGTAGCAAGGCATCACTATTGTTATCCACCATACTTATTATTATTATTCCACACAACATTTCGGCGCACTACTCCTCCTGCACCGTTTGTCACAGACCCATGAATGAGGCATCAAAACGTGCAGCTTATTCAGGAATGGTGTGCTATATCTTTTCTAAGGGGTCGGGGGTGCGGTGTTCGCCCCAGGGGCGAAAAAGTAGCAAAAAAAATCCCATAGACTTAACATTGCAAAAAATTTTAACGAGTCATAGCTCCGAGCCAGGATTTCGTAGAAACTTGTGTCACCACATTTTAAGAGGCTGACAGGCCCTGTAAGAAGACACATTGCAATGGGGTGTGAGTTGTACCCCTGGGGCGCTAGAGCTCCCCAAATTTCCCCATTGACTTATAATGGGGAGGGACGTCCCATTAAACACATGTGTTTCTCTTACTATGGGAACTTGCATAGGGATTTTGTATTGACCACAGCTCTGGCTCACAGTGTCTCAGATACAAGAGGGTGGGCTCAATTTACTCAGCCAACCAATCACTATCTCAGGATCACTGTGAACCTATCAAGTCACGCCCTAGCAACCATTTAGAGCTCCCTAACAACTGATCCCATAGACTTCCATTAAAAAACATCAAAGGGATATCTTTTGATAGAAGTGTCATAGAAACATGAGGGTGGTTTTTTTGACTCGGGGCATCAACAGCCAATCACAAATCACCTTCAACACTTCCTAGCCACGCCCTAGCAACCATTATCAAGCACCCTAGCAACCCAAATCCACAGAGGAATATCTTCACATCTGAATGTCATAGAGACATGGGGGTTGGTTTATATAATTCATACATTGGCATTATGATAGCGGGTTCCTATTTTTCGGCCTTGGGATTGCCCTGACCTATCGGAAGATTGGTAAGACAGCTGCCAGTAAATTCACCCAGCCGCTGTCTGTGGAAATTAAAGAGTGCTTCGGGGATGTGTGTGACCGGCTGAAGGTATTAGATCAAAGAGTGGCACAGATTGAGGAACTGTATTGTAACATCGCAGCCCGGACTGTGGAGACGCAGGGAAGAGTGGGCTCCATCGGGGGTCAGGCTAGTGAACTGCTACGCAGTATGTCTGGTCTGATCATGAAATTGGATGAAATGTCGAAGTCAATTCACGAACCGGACGCTCGCCACTGACGCTGAGGATCAGAACGGATTGATTGATTATGGTCCGGAAAATTACCGAAGATCAGCTAAATGGATTAAAATATTGACCCCCTCCTTCCCTCACCTCATCGGCTACCCTGTATCTCTCTCGGTTGGGAGGTCAGCTTGACAGCTGGGTCCTGCTATCTTGCTATCGTTCCCTGTGCACTGCCATATCTCCCTTCAAGGACAAGCCACAGAACTGAACTCGAAAACATCTTAAGCTTTGGCTAACATTCACATTCACACAACACAAGCTCACACAACACAGGACTCTTCAGACTCTTACTCGCATTATACATACCTCACCCCTATCCCTGTCCCCGTCCAACCGTCTGCCCCTCCCTTTCCTCCTTCCTATCTCCCTTACTCAGTCCCAACAAAAAATTCCATCACGTGACCACGTGTACTGTGTTATGTATGTCATGTTATGTTTTGCATGTATGCTTTGCAATCTGCATTTCTTTTTTTTCTTCTGGAGAGCGTGTGGCGGCGCTTTAAATAGCTGCGGCTCGGAGGCTTGCTCCAAACTCATTTCGTTGCATTGTACTTGTACATGTGTAATGACAATAAACTTGAATCTAATCTAATACTGACAAGCAGTATCATCATTGGATGCTGCCAAACCACTCCATAGCAACCAAACAGAGTACCCTAGCAACCGTTTACCAAGACCTATATCTCTCCATCAGAACATCATAGAGGCATGGGGGTTGGTTTATATCATTCATACTAACAAGCAGTCTTTGGAGTATCGTCATTGGCAGCTGCCACGCCACTCCATAGCAACCAAACAGAGTACCCTAGCAACCGTACAAACACATGAATAAGCCATATCTCAGCCCCAGAACATCCTACAGACATCCTACAGTTGCTTGGCTTTTTTGCATTATCCGAGTTTTGCCACGGCAAGCACCACTGACATTTTCTTCAGGAAATGTACATTCTAGTTATTATTATGTTAGATGCACAATAGTCACACATGGCAATAAAACAAACAACATGCATTAATCTTGTTTGGTATTACAAAAAAAGGCTGTGTGCTATGCTATCTAGCTTTAATAACACGATCGCTTAGGGTGGGAAATATAACCAAAAAGTAAACCACAGCAATAAGCAATTGCTTAATATAAGTAATTTAGTAATTAAGTAAATGGTCAGTAATAAAATAAGAACTTATAAACCAATGACAATAGGACACATAAATACAGCATAAAGATACAGATACAGACATTGCTTTAAGTTTAAGTAGCTATTGTTTGGTTTTCCCAGAGGCCTGTGTTGTTTATTTTACATTAACAACACAGACAGGTATAGGCTAGGGCTAGGCTATATTAGGTTAATCTACGGGGTTCATCGCTTTTATTAACTTTTTTATTTTAGTGTTATCAGGCATATTATACTTTTATTTGGTCATTATGCGAGATGGCAGGTGAGAAAGATTCGCTTTCACGATCCCAGAACTGGAAGAACTGGAGATCTAGCAGAAGAATAAAATCCATGTTATGTGTCCTACAGTGTCTGTGGTACAATCCGAAAGAGACTCGCGCCAACAACACGAAAGCTGATTGGCTGCAATATAAGATGCATGTTGGTCTCATTTGCAGTTGTAATACAGCGAACTATAGTTGGACTAGCGAAAGAAAGAACTACAACACCCCAGAATAAACACACACACACACACACACAACTTTTTAAGACCCTGCGGGTACCCTGATCAGGTGCTGGTGGATAGTATTTCGAAATTCAAGCACTTTTTCCAGCACTTCAAAGCTCTAAATATTATCCAATTTCTCTCTCAAAAGGATGTACCAACTCCGAAATGAGTAATGTAAAAACATTCGACTAGCCCATTTCTGCCACAATACCAGCCCAAAACCCGCCCAGTCCAAGAAAAACCCATCCAAAACATTTACTGCCACAATAATATTGTGATAGAATTGTATTGCCATGTCACTCAAGGTGGCTAAGGACCATTTTTATCTCCTTAAAACCAAATAATGATGACAAAATTACATCAAAACAAGTCAATTTCCCAGGAAAACGGATCACAGGGTAAATCCATTAGGAATAGGTCACTCAAAAATTTTATTTTTGGCACAAGTTGGTGTATTCGTACTGTAAAATCTGTTCAAAACAATTACTGCCACAATAATATTGTGATAGAATTTTATTTTAACATTTTTATCTCCTTAAAACCAAATAATGACGACAATATAACATCAAAATAAGTCAAATCACAGGGTAAATGCCTTAAAGGACTAGTTGACATTGAAAACGATGCATGTGTTTTTCCCCAGGGTTAAAGTCATCTTGATTCATTGACGTTTTTACATAGTTTCGACCTGGACATTTTTGTCATATTTGCTAATTCTCTTTAAAGGGATGGTTCACCCCAAAATGAAAAGTCTGTCATCCTTTACTCACCCTCAGGTTGTTCCAAACCTGTATGAGTTTCTTTCTTGTGTCGAACATAAAGGAAGATATTTTGAAGAATCTCAGTAACCAAACACTTGATGGCCTCCATTGACTTCCATAGTATTTTTGACCCTAATACGGAAGTAAATAAGGTCCATCATCTGTTTCTTCTTTCCATATTCTTCAAAATATCTTACTTTGTGTTCAACCTTTTTTCTTTTTTTTCTCTCTTCATGGTCATATTTTAATATTCATGTGTCTGTATAATGAGCATGTTGTAGGTCTGTGTTTTATTGGCTGTTGTCCCCTCTACAGTCCCACTTTTCCACTGCTTTACACGGCCATTTTTAGAGGCTTTTTGCAAAGACTGTATAAAAATATGGACGTAGTGTCCGTGACGTCACCCACAGGATTCTGATGAGCAGTTTTGACGCGTAAAAGTAGGGTCAAGCTGGCCGTTGCCATCCCGGATAACAGAAAATGGGCAAAGAGGCGGGACGTGGGCGGAGCTGAGGTGACGTGATGACTAACAGACAGCAGACAAACGGCAATCCACCTGTCACTCAAAGTGGCCACACCCTTAATTATGCAGAACTTTAAGGCTTTATATAATGTAAACGAATAAGTTATAAATAATTCACCCCCCTCACAGTCGTGACAAAAATGTCCAGGTAGAAACTGTGAAAACGACAATGAATCAAGATGACTTTAACCCTGGGGAAAACGCATGCATCGTTTTCAATGTCAACAGTAAGAATACACCAACTTAAGTGCACAATATAAGTGATGTAATTAGCAGACGTTCATGCACACACAATGACAGCCAAATATGTGTCATTTATTTATGCATACATTACGATAATCCGACATATTTTGTGAAGTACATGGAACGCAATTCAGATGTCAAGGATGTGTGTATACTAGTCTGGATGGCTTAAAATGTCTCCTGATGCTGGACAGGACTGGAGCAGTGTAGTCCCATTGTAATTCCTGGTGTTTTGAGTTTCCCACTCAATCATGCAACTTTAGGCCGCTTTGGCATTGCGGTCACTTGAATGGACAGCTACAGGTTCAAAATCTGGTCCTTTATTACTTATGTTGATCTCTCATGAGTCTCACCAACATAAAATTAGGGCTGTAATCAACCAAAGAAAATCTTGGTCGACTGAAGTCCTGAAATTTTCGACTAAAAATGACGTTAGGAAAAAAAAACGTTAAATGAATTATCTGCGCACTGTGTGCAGTACTTGGTGGCCTTGTTGTCTGCCTAAATGAATTATAAATAAACATAAACTAGTAGGCTATTTGCAGTATATTAAATAGTTTTTGACCTGATCAATTATTTTGCACTGAAATGAGTCTGACACACAAGTCTGTCGGCTCTGACAGCGTTGCATCACGTGCACCTGTGCAATATCATAATACTATATTTTCGGAAGTCATAGGCTATGTTGTCAACTAGTGATATCAACTTTTGAGGAATATGCAACATAATTTAGACAATTGTTTTTGTCATATGTATTATACTAACTGACAGACACTATTTCAGCCGCTCTGTGCAGCTCGAACAGCTCAGCTCAGCTTCACGGCTGAGACACGAATAGACTATAAACTTAAAGCTTTTACTCTTAAACACAAAAGGCACGTCCACTTTAATAAAAAAGGAATATTTATTAAACAAGCCAGATCAAGAGCAGAAACGAAATAAAGTGCATAACTGAAAAATAAAGCAAAGGCTCAAAACTAATACAAACAGTGTATCGCGCATTAGGCTCCAAAAAAAATAATAAAGTGCCCAAATCCAATAAATAATACTAGAAATAAATTTGCAGTTTGCACAATAATAAAAGGGAACCATAAAAGGGGGCTGCCTTAATTGTGGATGGGTGCGCCTGCAGTTATAAAACGAGTATTACGCTAAAACATTGAAATATGGCAATTCTGATATGTTCATAAAGCCTACTCAAAACAGACGGGGCAGACAAGTTAGCTTACCGTCTTTAGGTGATATGACATGTTTGTCGTCGAGCTGTGATATGCAAACTGTTGCTTGCAAAATTTGCATTCGACTTTTTTCCCCATTTTCAATTTTTAAAAAAAATGCTGCCACACTGCCGATGTCTTTGTTGACATGGTAGAAGAGGACTGACAAGGAAAACGCCCTCACAATTCAATAAATAATATACAGCGAAGTAGCCAACTTCAATCTGTCTCTCTTCTCCAGTGGGTTGGGCTAATCCAAAAGAAGTGAAAACAAGGGGGGTGTTCTGAAGACAGACTGTTACCTGTGAAACAGGGGTGCTCTGAAAACACCTCCATTAGCAATTAGTGCTTTCCACCTGATGAAATGAATGCGATCGCAACCTCCTCCTCCTCCTGTCGTTCTATTTCCAAAGCACGCAGGCGTAGCTCCTCTTCTGAAAACTCTGGTTCACAGAGGTATGGTTCTGGATCTTGACTGTCTAAGAAGTAACCCTCTTCGTCTCTCACAAAATCAGCCATGTTCATCGCCATTCATGTACTGTATGAAAAATAGCCAGCTACTATTCACGCCGGTATGTTGACGGAAATTGTGGGATTTTATATGTTGTGTGATATCTCTGCGCCCAAGTAGCTGTGCTTCCCCATAATATAGTCCCAAGTTAATATCTGCCTAGGAAATCGCCTAATCTTAATCTGCATCGCTATTTGTATTCGTTGTAAATACGCAGGCCACAAGAAGTAATTAGGTGGGTTGGCCCCACTTTATATTAGGTGGCCTTAACTACTATGTACTTACATAAAAAAATAAGTACAATGTACTTACTGTGTTCAAATTTGTATTGCAAAACACCTTTGCTGATATTGAGGTGGGATACGGGTAGGGTTAGGGACAGGTGTGATGGTATGGGTAAGTTTAAGGGTAGGGTTAGGGACAGGTGTGGTGGTATGGGTAAGTTTAAGGGAAGGGTTAGGTGTAAGGGAAGTGTCAACTGTGTAATTACAAATGTAACTACAGAAATTAATTACAGATGTAATTACATGCAGCTATTTTTTTAAATGTAAGTACAATGTAAAAACATGTATGTACACAATAAGTGCATTGTATCAAATGATTTATTAAAATGTTAGTACATAGTAGTTAAGGCCACCTAATATAAAGTGGGTCCGTTGGTTTTTTTTTTTTTTTTTTGGATCACTTTTACTCGGGACATGCTACCTGGCAACATAGGATTCCATTCATTATGCTAAGCTAAGCTAGCGGCGACCCTCCCAAACTAAAAAAATGCATGCACTGAGACAAAAATGCATTTGCCCACATATCTAAATGTAGGAAAGAAGTTGAACAAACCCTATTTCTAAAAACGGTGGAGTGTTCCTTTAACATCGCTTGAGCCTCTGGTCTGACATGGGTTTCGGAGGAGGTGTGGCTTCAGAGAGCCTTTCATTTTCCGGGGAGGGTGGAATCTAATGCTTTCAAAGGTAGCTTGCTATTGCTAGCCTTCGAAATCTCCCTACCTTTAACTCTTTCCATACCATTGATAGAATTTTCTGTAATTCGTGACACAGTGCTTCCCCGTCATTGACACTTTTCCGGCAATCCATGTTTTCACCGTTATACGGTAGGGAATGCTATTAAGCATCTTCTGAAATAGTCCTGGCAAATGATGGTCTGTGTTTTAATTCCCTGCAGTTCCTGATCGTGCCAGCGTTTGTGGGAATGGCCCTGTTGCACCGGCTGTCAGATGACCGCTGGGAGCGGATCACGGCCTGGGTCTACGGCATGGGTCTGATCGCACTGTTTCTCGTCTCCACCGTCTTTCACATCATTTCCTGGAAAAAGAGCCACATGAGGTATGCCTGCCGGTTAACATCAAGCTGGTGCTCACCACAGACTAGCTGCAGAGTTTTGGGAGTGACGACCACATGTAAAGGCAAGATTGAACGCCTTGAATGTGTTAATGTTGTACAAGAGTCCCTTCTGAAACTACATTAATTAGTTCTCATGACATTGCAAACCATTCAACTTTTAAAGTTTGCATTCTTTTATACTTTGAGCTTTGCATATTCGTGTAAAACCACCGAGCACTTCTCGAGATGATAGGGCTGCGCAATATATCGAAATATCGCAAATATACATATCGCAATATGCATATCGCAAGGGTACGCAATATCTGAATGGTTTTAATAGGCTACTTCAACATTGTGAAAAGTGTACGTTTTAGGTTGACACATATCGCAGAGAATAGACTGGGCACACGACTGTTACTTATGTGACTTGCTTGACGTTAAAAAGAGTTATTAAACGCAATAACTTGCGAAAAACATCTCTTTGCAGTCTTGCGCTGTCTGACACACACACACACCGAACAAGCCGTTCTTTTATCGTGTCTTGTTACACACTCGAACTGTCAAATACGCACACAGTTATGTCAAAAATGGCTGTCTTGATGAGTATTCATGTAAACACAGTCGGTTATGCTTTAAGTGAAAGATATCAGTTGGGGAAAGAAATAGATTTTACACACTTAAAGCAAAATATCGTATCGAATATCGCATTATTTAACAAGGATATCGCATATCGCATTTTTCATCAATATCGCACAGCCCTACTAGATGCTCCATTGATCAACTTTAATATGCATCAAAATAGGAAATCTTCAGTGCAGTTCTTTTAAAGCGGTAGTAAACCACGATTTCACTTTTCTAACTTTAGCTAGTGTGTAATGTTGCTGTTTGTTGCTAAACAACATCTGCAAAGTTACAACATTCAAAGTTTAAAGCAAAGGGAGATATTTGCTTTTAAAGAAATCAATTTCTAAGGATTAGAGCAAACGGCCAGTAGGGACTACTACACATTCCTCGAAGGTCTCTGACATCACCAGCCCCAATATTTACATAAACCCATCCTCCGAGAATATGAAATAAGGGGGGGCGAGGCCATTTTGTATCGCTGCGGGGAAGCGTTGTTGTGGTATATTTAGTAGGCTGGAGTGTTGTTGCCGCAATGCCGACAAAACGCTGTTATTTTCATCCGGATTGCAGGTCCACTTTGTTCAGCCTTCCTAGGGACGGGGGTGCGTTGCAGTGCGTTTAACATACAACATGTTATATGCATGTGTGTATGAGACAGAGGGGAACAGGTCGCATTTGCAGCAGATATATGCTAGCGAGGTAAAGTTAGTTTTAGGTTTGATATTCTCCGCATAGGCTGCTTAAGGGACCGTCTGCAAATTCACCACACAGTGCAATTCGAGTCTCAACAATTCATTCAAATTTTTACAGGGCTATGTAAATGCCTAGCGGGCGAAAATATTTATTATATGTTGCCAATATCTCATTTTAGACAATATCCTCCTTACTGTACGTACAGTACACTAATATTTATAGAAAAACAATTACACTAACTCACCAAAAGGGTTTTCGTGTTTCAAATAGTTGTAGTACATCCCTACTGGCCAGACTGACTTACTACAGGTGAAATTATGCCAATATCGCCCTTAGTTGTACTGTACATCAGTTTGTTGTGTATGGGGCGGCATATGACATATGATAAAAATCTTGTATAATATGACTTGTGTTTGTTTGCTTGGTTTTATTGTATTTATATGATTTTTGTATCTGAGATAATGGCACTGTCTATAGCATTTGACCTTGATTTAAACACTGTGCTGCTGCACTGAGAACAGCAGGACCGAGATCTGTTTGGGTTCACCCCGTCCTCCGACGCAGACATAATACAGGGAATACCATCGGCTTGTTCTACAGCTAAAGCTAGTTTCCGTCAAATTAAACAATTGCGATGCCAACTTGGAAAAAAAGCTGAAAAGAAACGTTTTCAACATTTGCCCCTCCTGTGGAGTCTTCTGATTGGTCCACTGCTTTGGGACTGACAGCGGCGCTGCATGTAATAGTTGAAATTCTTTTAACTTGACTTCGTGTTAAAAACGCTTCAAGAGACGCGAGACGTGAGCGCAACGGTTAAAGACGTCTGTCTAGTGCGCATTTACAATGGAAAAACATATTCTGTGTGAACTGCCCTCTTATTCCACCATATCTGCACGTTGCACCATCTTTGTTTTTCTAAAGGGACACAAACTCTAGTGCGACTGTACTTTAAATTGTGTCTCATGTAGTTTCCTGTGCGTTTTGTCTTTCAGAAACATGGAGCACTGCTTCCACATGTGTGATCGAGTCGTCATTTACTTCTTCATTGCTGCCTCTTATACACCATGGTACGTTTTTTTTATACACATTTACAGATTTCATATTTACATCACTGCTACTTTAAAAAATGACCAGGTTTATATTTATATTACCATGTTTTATGTGTCTGAGAGAAGTCTCTTATTCTTATTCAATATATATATATAATATAGAGTGAAATATTATTACAATTTAGTAACGGTTGTAACGATACACTCGTGTCACGGTTCGGTATAAATCGTGATACTGAACTCACGATATGAAATGTATCCTGATATTTTAAGCCAAAATAAAGACTTTTTTTACTATTAAAATATTATTAGTATTATTATTAGTGTATTATTATCAGGACCCACAAATATTCCCCCATTGCATTGTTAGAGGCCAAGTACTGAAGTTGCGAAGGCACCGATTGAAATCGTTAGTCGTCTCCTTCTCCTTCTCCTTCTCCTTCTTGAAACGCTTGCGGGAAAGTTATGAAATTTGGCACGCATATAGAGGATAGTCCCAACTGTCACTATAGCAAATTTTGAGTCTCTAACTCAATCCCTCTAGCGCCACCACCTGTCCAAATTTGCACTCATGTTTATGTTAATAACTTTTGAACCATAAGGGCTAGAAATAAAATTATTTTTTCTCTCTGATTCCTTGGCTCAAGACGGTTCGATTATCGATTATCCCTATGACGCCACCATTTTGAATTTTGAACCAGATCATCTTCAGACCGTGCTGACAAAAAGTTATGGAATTCAAGTTGATTCGTCAAATCGTTTTCGATTAACGCGCAAACAAATTTTACGTAGCGGTTGCGAAAATACACTTAAGGCTATATCTCTGCAACGCTTTATCATATTCAGACTAAACTTGGTACATGTCATCACAAGCATGACCTGAGGCAACATACAGCGTTTCGGCGCAGCGCCACCTACTGGTCCGGAGATACAAAAAATGGCTATTTTTGCTTATAACTTTTGAACCATTTGTCCAAAAATCATGGTCTTGTTAGATTCAGGACGTCATGCCGGGTCGTCTGATATCCAATTTTACCATATTGGCCATTTTGGCTGTCGGCCATTTTAATTTTGTGCTAAAATTCTGCATTGTATGAACACATGAACGTATTGTTACGAAACTCGGTATGGGTCATCAGCACTGAAGGAGCCTGAGAAGTTTTGAAACAGCGCCACCTAGTGGAGAATCCCCCCCCCCCCCCCCAAATGCTTATAACTTTGGGTGTGGTTGACTTATTTTCACGAGCGTCATCTCCTTAGACTCCTGAATCGTTGCCGAGTCCAGCGATACCAGACTTGCCAGGTTTCGGCGTATGGTTTGTGCAGCATTGTAGTTTAGCTCTTTAAAAACATTAGCTGATATCTGATATTAGCTTGATATCTTGTCCGATTGAGACGAAACCAGCATCAGAAGTTCTGAAACATTGGTCGATAGCTAAACGCTAATGCCCAAATGTCAAAATATTGATAGTAAGGGGTAGTAAAATCCAATCAAATGTCTATAACTCCAAAACAAAAGGAGATATTTTCACCAAAATTGACACAAACATGTATGGGCTCACTCTGAGGACACATACAAAAATGGTAGGATTGTGCCACTTGGCGGCGCTATAATAGAACAAAACATGAAATCCCCATTGACAATCAATAAAGTGATTTGATTTGATTTGATTTGATTTGACTACAATGCATTTTTCAGCCTTTTTGCCTAAAATCATCTTAAAATGTGTTTAATTGCTCATTGCTGCAGTTGATCTGACACTGCCGGCTGTCAGATCAACTGCAGCAATGAGCAATTAAACCGATTTGGCTTCTTCTTTGCGCTTGGCCCCGATAATGGCTGCTTGCAGCTATATTTATACATTATATTCAACATTATATATAGTTGTTTAATGTAATAATGTCACTGAAACTCCGTAAACTTTCTTTTTTTCCCCCTCTCACGCATTACTCTTTAAATGCAGGCAGGATTCTCTCCCCAGTGCTCGCTATGTCCCACCTCTCCCGCTATTAATGCACTATACATATAAGAATAAACCATCTAAAATGCTCTGAATAATCATACTACTAAAACTAATTGTGATCTGGTGAGTTAAATAATGTTTTAATCAGTTTTAACCACAATGAAACCGTGTCAAAATGACCACTCAAACTGTAAATGTTTAGCTCATCCAAGAATTTAAATTGTGCATTTACTCACTCATGTTGTTTTCGCGCGTCACACAATCGTTTGAACGTTTACTACAGTATGTGCGTCGTGTTAAATATATTCATCATATAAAGCCATTGTGTCTCTTCAGAAGACTTGGATTAGACACTGGATTAGTTATTTTTACGATGCCTTTATGACATGTTTTTGGATCCTTTAAGTTTGAGAGGAATGGATGTTAAATGGAGGGACTGAAATCCCTCAGGTTTCATAAAGAATATCTTCATTTGGTGTTTGGAAGTTAAACGAAAGACAAAATGGTGAGTAGGGCTGGACGATTAATCGAAAAGTAATCATAACCGAATTTTAAAGGGGTGGTTGCGTGCGATTTCACTTTTTTTAACTTTAGTTAGTGTGTAATGTTGCTGCTTGAGCATAAACAGTATCTGCAAAGTTACAGTCCATATGTCCCCTTTAAACTGCACAACTGTAGAGTAAACACATTAGGCTATTAAAAAAGTGATATAACATGCGTTTAAAAAAACAGATATGATTCTTTTTGACAAAATACACTGGAGAACCCAGAACAGCTGCTGGCTTATAGTTTAAGGTAAAACTGGAATTAATTAGCGTACATTAGTATTTTACTACTATGCAAATAAATAAACAGTTCATTCATTACACCACTTTACCTCTGTCTTTACACTGCAAAAAATGCTCTTCTTATTAAGTCATTTTTTCTCGTGTCCAGTCCAAACATCAAAAAAATTCTTAAATCAAGATGTATTTACTAGTAAAATGACATTAGATCATTTTTTCCTTGTTTTCTGGGGGGAAAATCAAAATGAAGTGAGTTTTAGCTTAAAACTAGCACAATTATCTGCCAAATGGGGTGAGAGAAATGATCTTATTTCTGTTTGGGACAGAAACAAGAAACAAGATTTCAATCAGAAACAAGATTATTTTTCTCACCCCATTGGCAGATAATTTCCCTTGTTTTAAGCATAAACTCACTTAAGAAAAAATATCATTTGACTTATCTAGTAAATGCATCTTGGTTTAAGAATTATTAGATATTTAGACTAGAAACAAGACAAAAATACTAAATAAGAAGAGCATTTTTGCAGTGTTTCCCTTATCTTGCCTGCATCAGAGGGCTTCTGTTTTTTATGACACTACAATTCGACCATCCGTCATAAATTATCAGGCAACTTTCACCGTGTCTACACGTGGAGCGAGCGGACAAGCACCCTAAAAAATGAAAGCAATCCTGTCTATATTAGACACAACAAATTCCCAACGTTAAACTGATCATGCGTTATATTTCTGACGCACTTCAAGCTCGGCGAGGGAGATTGATGAGGCGGACCGGGAAGATGCGGGGACTAAGTTACGTTTTTTTGCGCTTTATTTGGTAATATTCCAATTAATATGAATAAAATAGTATCAGTAACACATTTTGGTGCCCCTATGGATGAGTGGCGCCCCTAGCATTTGCCTATTCCGCCTATGCCACGGGCCGGCCCTGGTTTCAGCTCTAATATGAATGCTTGGCAACACTTTGTTTCACAGCCTCCTTGTTACATATCTTGCATGCACTTACTGTAGTAATAGCCCACTTGAGATTTGATGTACATCTCACCATTTACCACAATATTTACATGGTATGAGAAAGGCATGTTTGAACCTTCATGAAGATCTGTTATAATGAATCAAGCATTGCTGGTTTTGTCATGATGCTGGTTAAGGGATGGATCAGGGTGTGTGTGTGTGTGTGACGGTTAAACACATTCCTCTGTGATGAGTGCAGCACTAATGAATGTGTGTGTGTGTGTGTGTGTCTGCAGGCTCAATCTCCGGGAGCTCGGGCCGCTCGCTGCTCACATGCGCTGGTTTGTTTGGTTGATGGCGGCCGCCGGAACCATCTACGTGTTTAACTACCACGAAAAGTACGTTTGGCTTCAACTTAATGTCTTATACTGTGCCTGACCTCGCATCTGAATTATGGGCAAGATTAATCATTGACATGCACAAAGTGCTCAATTATATTTGTTTAAATGTAGAACTCTGTAATAATCACATACAGCATTTCGATTTAAAGCATTTAAACGTGCACTATTGATTTATAGATCCTTCAAGGAAATTATACACTGTATTTATTAATATTTCCACACTCAAAAAAATGTGAATACATAAACCTGCACTCAAAAAATGTATTAAGATAATTTATCATGCACAAACTAGACCATTATTTTACTTTTAGTTTGTCTCTGATGATAAAGTGTGTGTTTGTGCAGGTATAAGTTAGTGGAGTTGGCGTTTTACTTGACCATGGGCTTCTTTCCTGCACTGGTGGTGACATCAATGGTGAGTGTGTGAGCTCATTTCCTGTTCAAGATTACGGCTGCATCCGAAATCGCACAGGAAGGTATAAGTGATTACTTCACGACCGCTAAAAATAGCACATTCTATATAGTGTGAATGTAATCTGGACGTACTACATTCGCTATGTTGTCATTTTCATGTGACCTACCAGTGTCACTTCACCTCCATTCACAAATCGTCTCCCATGGCCTCATGGGATAGTAACGTGTTCATCGTATGCACACTTCAGAATCTAAGTAGTAGGTCATCCGGGCACTTTTTGTCTACTCTGAGTGCTGTGAATTTGGACATACTACTTTTGTCACGTACTGTCTCTCGCCTACTATATAGTAGGAAACTATGCGATTTCAGACGCAGCCAATCTGAGTTCTACATGTGCTTCTACAGGCCAAGTACTAATTAACCTGACGATTTAAAGAACATGTAGGAGGAGTCACTGCAAGGGAAGCAGAACAGACTGTTGGCCTAAATGTTTTAATATTACAAGCAAGGCTGGGTGATATATTGAATACAATACTCAGATTTATTTTGATAGTAAGTTTGCATGACTAATATATATATATATATATATATAAATATATGGCATTACATTATGACCTAATATAAGTGAATATCACTGATGATCTCTTCATCACCTGTTAGTGGGTGGGATATATTAGGCCGCAAGTGAACATTTTGTCCTCAGAGTTGATGTGTGAGAAGCAGGAAAAATGGGCAAGCGTAAGGATTTGAGCGAGTTTGACAAGGGCCAGATTGTGACGGCTAGACGACTGGGTCAAAGCATCTCCAAAACTGCAGCT
The DNA here is from genome assembly GCA_023566225.1 of Romanogobio albipinnatus. Classification (NCBI taxonomy): domain Eukaryota; kingdom Metazoa; phylum Chordata; class Actinopteri; order Cypriniformes; family Gobionidae; genus Romanogobio; species Romanogobio albipinnatus. The sequence continues at coordinate 11,412,644 of CM042240.1, forward strand.
CTTGTGGGGTGTTCCCGGTCTGCAGTGGTCAGTCTCTATCAAAAGTGCTCCAAGGAAGGACCAGTGGAGAACCGGCCACAGGGTCATGGGCGGCCAAGGCTCATTGATGCACGTGGGGAGCGAAGGCTGGCCCGTGTGGTCCGATCAAACAGACGAGCTACTGGAGCTCAAACTGCTCAAGAAGTTAATGCTGGTTCTGATAGAAAGGTGTCAGAATGCACAGAGCATCTCAGTTTGTTGTGTTTGGGGCGGCATAGCCGCTGACCAGTCAGGGTGCCCATGCTGACCCCTGTCCACCACCCAAAGCACCAACAGTGGCACGTGAGCATCAGAACTGGACCACGGAGCAATGGAAGAAGGTGGCCTGGTCTGATGAATCACGTGTTCTTCTACATCACGTGGATGGCCGGGTGTGTGTGTGTCGCTTACCTGGGGAACACATGGCACCAGGTGCACTATGGGAAGAAGGCAAGCTTCAAAGCTTCAATGCTTTGGGCAATGTTCTGCTGGGAAACCTTGGGTCCTCCATCCATGTGGATGTTACTTTGACACGTCCCACCTACCTAAGCATTGTTGAGACCATGTACAGCCTTTCTTGGAAACGGTATTCCCTGGTGGCTGTGGCTCTTTCAGCAGATAATGCGCCGCCACAAAGCACAAATGCTTCAGGAATGTTTTGAGGAGCACAACAACGAGTTTGAGGCGTTGACATGGACTCCAAATTCCCCAGGCCTCAATCCAATCGAGCATCTGTGGGATGTGCTGAACAAACAAGTCCGAACTTACAGGACTTAAAGGATCTGCCGCTAACATACCACAGCACACCTTCAGGGGTCTAGTAGAGTTCATGTCTCGACGGGCCAGGGCTGTTTTTGCAGCAAAATGGGGACCAACACATTATTCGGTCATAATGTTATGCCTGATTGGTGTGTGTTTTAAGAGAACGAGAGATTAAGAGATTGCAATGAATTGATCATCAGCCTTCAGAAGTAATTTTGTATTATGGATTTTAAGAAAGCGTATAATCACCATGATGTCTGTGAGACATTAGTTTTTTCCAATTTTTGTTGTAGTGTGATAAGCACATTAATGAAACCATGCACATTAGAGTACTCAGAAATGTTTGTCATGTCATGTAGTCCCAGTAAGTCCAGCCATGGTTTGACAGATTCACTCTTTCCCAGTACAAGTGTAAATACAGCACATGTGTACGGTCTGCATTATACAGTACAATACAGACGGTTCTGTGTTGTAAACATTACATGTTTACATTTATGCATTTAGCAGATGCTTTTATCCAGAGCGGTTTACAAAACAGCCAACAATATTCGTAATATACAATGCCAGGTTATTAGGCCACTAGATTAGGAAGGTTTTTTTTGTCTTTTAATCTGTGACATGATGTGGTTTACCACAGAGGCATTTTGACTGTATGCATTTTATTTGTGTCTGTGTAAGTGACATCTGTTGTAAACCACACCGTGCTGTGGCTTAACATACGGACTGTATGTGTATGTGTATGTGTATGTGTGTAAACACACCAAGATGATTTTAAAATTCAAACCCTAGTGAACTAAAACATAACCTTTGCTTTAGGCCCATTGTGTGTTATTTGAGTCACAGATCGCAGCAGAAGCGTTTAGGAAATGCAGAGATGTGACTGCTAATCGGCATGTGTCCTGCATCACAGACTCTGACGCCATCTTGTGGTTGACACCAAATAAATCTCAAGTCCAAGAAGTTGTAAATTGACAACGTAACCATTTATTAAGAGCTAAATGTACTATTTTTCAGATAGAGCTTTTAACCACGATATCCGTTAAATGGTTTATAAAAGGTACAACATTTGTTATTCCCAGTGTGTTCCCATCTAAAGCCCAATATCAGCGGTACAGGTGCAAGAAAAAGTATGTGAACCGCTTGCAGAATCTGTGAAAATTTGATTAATTTTAACTAGATAAGAGCGATCATACATACATTTTTTTACATATAGTCTGAATTTATTAAAATAACTCCGTTCAAAAGTTTATGAACCATTAATTCTCAATCCTATGTGTTGTTCTCTGGATGTGTTTTTGTGTTTTGTGATGGTTGTTCTTGAGTCTCTTGTTTGTCCTAAGCAGGTAAACTGACCAACGTTCTTCAGAAAAATCCAAACGCTTCAGTTTTCCAACATCTTTTGCATATTTGAACCCTCTCCAGCAGGGACTGTATGATTTTGAGATTCAAGAGCCGGGGGTGAAAACGTATTGAATTTGAAGATCAAAGTAAATTGTACTTAATTTGTCTTCCAGGAAACATGTAAGTATCTTCTGTTGCTTCTGAAGGGCAGTACTAAATGATATTTGGACGACATCCTGTTCAAAAGTTTTCACCCCCCAGCTCTTAATGCGCCGTGTTTCCTTCTGGAGCATCAGTGAATGTTCCAACTTTTTTTAATAGTTGTGTTTGAGTCCCTCAATCGTCCTCGTGTGAAAAGATGGATCTCAAAATCATACGGTCCCTGCTGGAGAGGGTTCAAATGTGCAAAAGATGCTGGAAAACTGAAGAATGTGCATTTTTCTGAATGTTGGGCAGTTTAACCGCTCAGGACAAACAAGAGACTCAAGAACAAAACACAAAAACACTCGTGGATCATCCAGAGAACGACACACAGTATCGAGAATCAAGGGTTCATAAACTTTTGAACGGGTTTATTTTAGTAAATTCAGCAATGTTTTTGTCTTGTGGACTATATGTAAAATATCTTATTCAGGACAGCACTAAATAAAACATAACGCGCTTTGTATGATCTCTCTTATTTTGTTAAAATTATTCTGCAAGCGGTTCACACATTTGTTTTCTTGCAACTGTATGTCTCTAAGATGTCTGCTAAAGATCTGGAGCCGTATTCACTAAACATCTTAAGGCTAAAAGTACCGTTGCACGTACCGTTAATTCTACTAATTCCCGCAGATTTCGCGCTCGCATCTGAAGCGCACACACACATACCGTAATAAAGCCGCCTCTGACATACAAGTGCAAAAATTAGCTCCTTTTTCCAGTTTATTAATGGTCAAATACACTCAAAAATGTCTCAATGCCCATCTTGGTGAGTTTTAGCGTAAACACAGTCGCAACCAGCTCACAGGAACAGTGTTTGGGATCAATGTGTGCGTCAGGTCTTAAAGGGACAGAAGTTATTTATTATTCAAACTACAAAAAGGCAAACTATCACTTACGAGCACACACATTCTGAATGCCTTCGGCAGAATTCATCTAGATTAAAAAAATGAATCTATGCCCACCACTAAATAAAACGTGAAAATATCTTGAGCTTGTGTTCACCACATGCCTTATTTCAGGCATTTAACCGAAAACCCATTGAAGTGCTAAACCACATAACCGTTTAATTGCCATTAAATACCTTTTCACCATCTGTCGAGGGCTAAGAGTAGAATTTTTACCTGCTGGGCAGTTAAATGTGTATAAACAAAGCTTGATTGTGTTTTGTTCTCCTTTCGAGCAGAGTAACACAGATGGGCTGTACGAGCTGGCGTTCGGAGGCTTCGTCTACTGCCTGGGCGTCGTCTTCTTCAAATCCGACGGCGTGATACCCTTCGCTCACGCCATCTGGCACGTGTTCGTGGCGCTGGCGGCCGCCATCCACTACTACGCCATCTGGAAGTACCTGTACCGCAGCCCCGCGCTGGAGGACATCAGGGACGCTTGACCCCAGCTCTCCCTCGGCTTGATCACCAGAACACCATAATCGTCTCACCCGGATGCTCCAGACCCCATCGCTCACCAGTACGACCATGCAATGTTTACGGTTTTCTAACCATTTGGGATAAGTGTGCGTGTGTGTCGCAGTATTGAATGCTCATTTGCTGTAACGACTCGGCAATGCCATGTTCGTCAGTATTGTGTAAATATATTCCACTGAAAGCGGATGAATTGTGATTTTTCAGTGTATTTGGACTCACGCGCGCACACACTCGGTAGTTTTTTCATATCATCTGTAGTGAATTAGTTTGCTTTATTCTTGCGACTTTCTGTATCAGATCTATTTTTGCATCTCAGACGTACAGCTCGTTGTTTTCTACAAAGTTCTGGTGGTTTTCTACGCTCTCGCCGTGTTTCTGCTCTTTCAGCAGGATTTGAAAGTGCTGCACAGAGTTTTTTTTTTTCTATGCGGCACTTTTCTAACAGGAAGAACCACTTGTGTTTGATGTTCCACCACACCTCCTGAAATATTGTTGTCAGGATCCTGATGGGATGATGGCAGATGGAAACGCTGCACAACCAGGTGTACGATGCTGTCAGGTGTCTGGTTCACCGCCTGAACCTCCTTAAAAGACACGCTTGGTGACGTTTCTCAGATTCAGCACAGTTTTAGATGGAGAAACGTTAACCGAGGGCGGGTCGAATTGATCCCTACCGGCTGTGACTTGATGATAGAATGACATCCACTGTCTGTTATGAAGCTGACAAAAACGGGTCATATTTCACCCCAAAATCATAAGAAAATATATATATATATATATATAGCAGACACATTATCGTCCTTTTCATCATTTCTTTTTTTTTTATTACTGTAATTCAGTTTTAATCTCTTTTTATATATAAAACATTGCATGCATAAAATAAAAAGAATTACTGGGGGATTTTTTTTTTTAAACGTTACATGAAAATTTAACATAAATTTTTTTTATGTGTATGTATATACATACATGCATACATGCGCGCGCATGCATACAGACAAGCATACACGCACACACATACATACATACATACATACATGCATACACACGCATGCATAGACATGCATGCATACACACAAGCTCACACACATGCATACATGCATACACACGCATGCATACAGACATGCATACACACACACACATACACACGCATGCATACACACAAGCATACACACACACACAAGCATACACACACACAAGCATACATGCATGCACACACGCATACACACACGCACATGCATACAGACATGCATACACGCAGACAGACAGACACGCACGCATACACACACGCGTACATACATACATACACACACACATACATACACACGCATACATACATGCGTGCACATGCATGCATACAGACATGCATACATGCATGCATACACACAAGCATACACACACACATACATACATGCATACACACATGCATACAGACATGCATGCATACACGCAAGCTCACACACATGCATACATGCATACACACGCATGCATACAGACATGCATACACACGCATGCATACACGCACGCACACACACACACACACAAGCATACATGCATGCACACACGCACATGCATACACACACACGCATACACACACACGCATACAGACAGACACGCACGCATACACACACGCGTACATACATACACACACATACATACACACGCATACATACAGATATGCATACATACACGCATGCATGCAATAACACGCATGCATACACACATACACGCACGCATGCATACATACATGCATAAACACACACACGCGTACATACATATGTATATATATGTATATATACACACAACTTTTTTTGCTTTGAAGTAAAATATGACTGTTTTTGTCAAGTTTTATGAGATTCCCTTGTTAACCGAATGATAGATTGAGATCTGGACAGATGATCATCGTCCCATCATGCACATCACAACCTATATTCAGAGACTAGAGTGAGCTTCAGAGGATCATGGGAGATTGTGTTCTATAGTAGGCCTCATCATTCCACGGACCCTCATTGGTTTCTGACACTGTGAATGCGTCCGGCTGCGCTCTTTAACAGTCGCCGCTCAGCTCAGTCGAAGCACTGATCTGTTGGGATTCAGGAATCGCTGCGATCCGCTGGGTGGAAACTCAGATGTTTTTTAAAGTGCTAAACCCAGAGGTCTGGATCGCAGCTATCTCGCATATTTAAGTGTTTTGCTCAACGGCTAAAGCTTTTGTTTTGTAATATTTTCACTGTGGTCGATTAAACACATGCTTATACTTCAAGTGCGTTCACGTCATGTAGGAATACCCATAGTTACAGGATGGAAGTTTTCTACACGTTCCCCCCCCCCACTTCTCAATAGCATATAGAGGTGAATGAATAATGCCCTGGTTGTAGTATTTTGACTTTTGTCATTCTGACATGACGGGAACGCAGCTTTCCATTGTAATGATTTGGGGTGTTTGGTGAGATGTGTTCAACTGCAGAGTCATTTTGACCAGCTCTTGTACTCTGGGACAGACTTTTGTAAAACAAATCTTTCTACATCCCGTTTTGGCACATAATTCTGCACTGGCCTTTTCAAATCCAGCTACGAAACCTCTTCTAATGCTTCAGATGTTCTCATCATACATCATTCTGGTGTTTTGGTGCTGATGTTACTATAAAGACTAAATGTGTCCATTACTGAAGAAGTTTCTAAAGTGTTAATAAATCAAAGCTGTAACATCGCTCTCGTCTGTGTGTGTGTTTGTTTCCACTGTGGTGAAAATCAAGTTTTTAATGTTGTCTATTTGCTTTTTTTAATATATACTTTAAGACAAACCATATGCAAATACATAGTCGACACCATTGCTGAGTATTACAGTCTAAAAAAAATAAATAAATAAAAAATCTCTTGCACGTTTTCGCTTAAAGGGGTGGTCGATTGCACCTTTTTACAAGATGTAATAGTCTCTGATGTCCGAAGAGTGTGTATGTGAAGTTTTAGCTCAAAATACCTCACAGGTCATTTTTACAGCATGTTAAAATTGTCACTTTTTGAGGGCGAGCAAAAACGTGCCGTTTTTGTGTGAGTCCCTTTAAATGCAAATGAGCTGCTGCTCATGGGGTGGAGCTTCAAGAACTCCAGTTAACCTCATGCAGACAGACAGTGAAACTGTTCAACCTTTTGTGTTCAAACCGGAGTCGGACCATGATGGAGAGACTCAAGAAGAAGTGACAACATGTAGAATGAGACGGGACGTTTCTGAATGGATAGTTGATGAATTTCTGATGTGGACTAAACCATCTTCAAGTCATCGATTAGCATATTCTGTCATGATAATCTCACCCCCGGGGGCGGGGTTTATGTAAATGTGAGGGTTAGTGATGTCTCTAACCCGTGAAGAAGCTGGTAGTCCCTACCAGGCGTTTGTTGTAGTCCTTAAAAATGGATTTCTGTAAGAGAAAATATTTCCCTTTGCTTTGAACTTTGAGCGTCGTAACTTTGCAGATGCTTTTTATGCTCAAACAGCGACACTACACACTCACTTAAGTTAAAAAAAGTCAAATCATAATCAACCACCGCTTTAGCATATCATTAACTATGCTCTCAAGCAGGCGAGTGTATGGTATATTTTTCTGTTGACATGAAAAATCAGGTAGATTTAGCAGCAAAGAGGGTGAATTATGTATACGATGTATATTACGATGTTATGATTAACTTCATGCAGGAACATGGTTTGTGTAACAACATTAGCAACACATTATTAGCTATTTGGTAATGTAGTCAAGCCAAAGACTAATCATATTAATTACCGTTATGTGTCCGACATTGTAAAGAGCGATACATAAAATGCATTACCATTCTGATACATCGACTTGTATACAGTGAGTGAGTGAGGGAGAGTGGAGGCGGGGCTCATTTGCATATTCATGGTGTATACTAAATGAAGCAAGGGTGTAGAGTTACATTCAAGCTAAGGCACGAAGAAATTTTTCACAGGCAAACCCGTTTAAATATTTCATTTTGGTGATCAAAGATGGGTTTTAAGGGAGTAGAGTCTGCTGGCAAAAAGAAAACGAGACTTGTAATAAAACAAGAACCAACATCGGCTTGGCTTTTCAGAGATGGCGAGAATTGTGTTGCGATTACTCAACAGGTGAGTAAGGTGTTTTATTGAACCGATAAACTAAACTGTAGCTTTGTAACAGTCCATTGTAAAGCCTCATCTTGTGAAGGCTCCTTTCATTATGGCTGTTGTAGTGTGGTGCTGCCACTTATTTTCAAGGAAGTAGTGTCTATTAATGGGTATAATGTTAAAATACCTTTCAAATATAATGTTAAGTGGGTTACCCATTTTACTTTTAAGCCCTGTTTCCACCGAAATTACTCGGAACAATTTGTACCAGGAACCTTTTTTTTACAGGAACTTTTTCCCCCCAGACCTGCTGCTGTCTGCGTTTCGACTGCGGTCTAAAGTACCGTGAAGATTAGGCAAATTAGTCCGGTGATTTAGGACAGCGCGCGACAATAACAAGTATGGAGGAGATGCAAGCAGCGCTGCTTTTGCTGGTTATGTATTGGTTTGCTAAAGAGGTCATTAACAAAACGGCGGAAAAAAGACGAGCACTGATACTAAAGCGTATTCTGAAAGCTAGATTTAAAATAAGACAACATATGTTATTATCAGCTATTACGGACATTGACCGTGAGATTACTGACACAGAACGATCCTCGCAAAAGACTTTTAAAAATGTTGAAGTAAAATGCTGCGTGAGCTCAACCAATCAGCATGTTCAGCGCCCAGTCCCACCCCCGAAAGTTCCTGAACTTTGAAAAAGTACCACCTCGCGAGCAGGGCCGATCGGAGGGGGAAATATTTACCCAGAACTTCATTTAGACCCTGCGGTCGAAACACACCGAGTACCACCCCAAAGTCCCTAGTTCCTGGGGAAAGTTCCTGCAGTGGAAACCTAAGTTACCTAGCTGGGGACTACTTTCAGGCGTTGTGTAATATCATTGCGCCGCTGCACTCATGGTACGGCTCAAAGCTCCTTGATTATTACGCAGGAATGAGAGTATAGTTCCTAACCATATCGGCCTAGAAAATCACAACTTTTCATTTTCCATTGGTCTTAGTACACGATGTAACTACAGAAGAGTCGAGTTTTAAATAGGAAAAATATCAAAACTCTTTGGTCATTTTTGAGCGAGATGCTAACGGTCTAATCAGATTCAATGATCTATGCTAAGCTATGCTAAAAGTGCCACCGCCAGACTCCAGAGATCGGCTGAATGGATTCAAAAACGGTAAAATTCAACCGTTTAACTCTAGGGGAGTTGGAAAATGAGCCTATTTACAAAAAAAGTGGAGTGTTCCTTATTCATTCAACATTTACCAATTCATTTTTAAAATTCACAATATTACTGTTTACTTTAATTAACTGCAAACTAACGTGAACAAATTATTTTTATTCACACACATTAAGATTAGGTATCATGAAGTACCAATATTTTTTCAGCATTTATTAATGCATTAATGTTGACGTTTTAGGAAAGAGACTTAAATTAAATGTCCCCCTTATTGATCATAAGTACCATCCACAAAGGCATTAAAGGGGCACTATGTAAAAAAAATTTCAGTAAAATATCCACTAGGCCAGTGTTATATATTTTGTTCAGTTGAGTACTTACAATATCCCAAATGTGTCCAACTATTTGTAAATCGTGAGAAATTGCTATTTTACCCGGGGAACCGGGACGTGTGAGGGAGTTGCCTGTCGATGACGTCATATCTGCGTTCCCCTCGGTTTATTCTGCAAAACGCTTTACTCTCACTGCAGTGTGAACAAGTGTCATAGCAGCCGGCGAGAGAACGCACAGAGGAACGTCACAACATCATCAACACACGTGTCTAATATGATCAACAGAGCTGCGTTACCTCACACTCATGACCGGAAAAGCGAAAGTGGCGACTGTGTCATAATAAAAGTCCCTCCGGTGACTGTGTCATAATAAAAGTCCCGCCTGAGACTGTGTCATAATAAAAGTCCCGCTACTCGCGAGGTGTGTGTTGTGTTCATCTCATTATCAATCGCTCCAGCGGTTCCTCAGATCCACAACACTCGGTCCTGCTTCTGCTTCACACTACAGTAACGTTAATAATCACATCCATCAACATGATTTCTGCCCGAGTCCTATCCCGATTCTTTCCCACCGGCTGTGAGGTGAAGACCACATGTCCCAAGATTCTGCGCTCAAACTTGGCATCTTCAAACTATGCCTTTGTTTTGAACAGGCGACCTCTAGTGGAAGGAAAAGTTACATAGTGCACCTTTTAGTAAAAAAAATCTAAAGGCAAAAATACATGAACCTTCCAAATAAAATAAAAAAAATTTACAAGTTAGGCTTCTAAATATATATATATATATATATATATATATATATATATATATATATACACACACACACACACAGTATATATAGTGTTAGGATTTGACCTTAACATTTTATTTAAAAAAATGACCTTTCTTTAAAGTTTGTGAATGATTCAGTGCATGTTATTCAGTACAAAACCTTTTTTTTGTAATGACTTCAAAATGTAATAACCCTTCCTACCACTCAACCTGGAATTGATGAATGTACTTTCACTTGAAAACACATCACATTACAGAAAGAGATCACTTCATGCCAAGTTATCATTAATTTTATTAAAGCATGGAACAAATGATAGCTTCAATGCCTGCCATTCAGACAAACTAAGAGGTATGGAAAAAAGACAGAAATGCACACATGATCTTGAGAGAAAACTGAAGACTTTATTGGACACTAAAAGTACAGAGAGAGAAGGGGTCAAAAGGTGGCAGCAGAGAGCAAGGGTTCAGGATTCTGCTTCCATCGCATGACACACAAAATCAAACATCTCCAGCTTTGACGTCTCCCTCATAAGACTGTCTGCAGGTGTTGCCTTCAATACGGCGGTTCCCTGGGCCTTCCCGTCGACCCCTGCGGGTCTTTCAAGACCAACCAGCGCCCTACTAACGTCTGGGTTCTGTGTTTGACTAAAGTAAGGGGTGGGATTTTCGGGGCTGTTTGGAGCAGCGTGGGGAGCCCTTTCCGTGCAGGTCCAAGTAATTTAAGCTTTAAAATGAGTCGTCTGTGGTAATTCAAGGCACTGGACTAAACAGGTTCAATATGGTTCTAGGTTCCTTTCAGGACTGAGGTAGTGAATTTTACCGAAGGGAGACGCCACCCTGTTTCCCACAGTCCCACTGATGTGTCCTTCCCGTCCTTGTTTGATCATGGACGCCATTAGAACTGCATCTAGATGTATATGAACACAAGATCATCTACTCATGCAGTCTATTCGCAAACCGTCAAGATTGAGATGGCCAAATGTTTGTATGCATTTCTAAATTCTGCCTTCACATGCCATCGCGACTCTTAAAAATGCACATCCATTGAATCTTTCCATTCCACTAAAGGTTAGGCTATTTTAAGAACTCTTATTTTTAAGAGTGTACTTCCCACATCTGTGTAATTAAACATTCAAACGCATTGTTGTTGGAGAGAATATGAATCAAAGAGGATTATCCTGGTGGATTATCCTTACCTATTTTGGGGGGAAATCATATTAAAGCCTAAATGTATTGAAGGTAATCAGTCAACATCCAATGGATTTTGAATAAAATAACGTTGATAACAAACATACTATAGTGTACATTCACCACTTTGATTCAGTGATGTTGAAGAATCGATTGATTGAATGATTCAGTGATGTTGAAGAATCGATTGACTGAATGATTCAGTTATGTTGAAGACATTTAGACATTTATGCATTTGGCAGACGCTTTTATCCAAAGCGACTTACAGTGCACTTATTACAGGGACAATCCCCCTGGAGCAACATGGAGTAAAGTGCCTTGCTCAAGGACACACTGGTTGCGACTGCTGGGATTGAACCAGCAACCTTCTGCATATCAGTTCAGTGGTTTAACCCACTGGACCACCATTCACCACTTTGATTCAGTGATGTTGAAGAATCGATTGATTGACTGATTCAGTGATGTTAAAAGAATCGATTGATTGACTGATTCAGTGATGTTGAAGAATCGATTGACTGAATGATTCAGTGATGTTGAAGAATCGATTGACTGAATGATTCAGTGATGTTGAAGAATCGATTGATTGACTGACTCAGTGATGTTGAAGGATCGATTGATTGACTGATTCAGTGATGTTGAAGAATCGATTGATTGACTGATTCAGTGATGTTGAAGAATCGATTGACTGAATGATTCAGTGATGTTGAAGAATCGATTGACTGAATGATTCAGTGCTGTTGAAGAACCTATTGAATGACTAATTTAGTGATGTTGAAGAATCGATTGACTGATTCAGTGATGTTGAAGAATCAATTGATTGACTGACTCAGTGATGTTGAAGGATCGATTGACTGACTCAGTGATGTTGAAGGATCGATTGACTGACTCAGTGATGTTGAAGGATCGATTGACTGACTCAGTGATGTTGAAGGATCGATTGACTGACTCAGTGATGTTGAAGAATCGATTGACTGATTCAGTGATGTTGAAGAATCGATTGACTGATTCAGTGATGTTGAAGAATCGATTGACTGATTCAGTGATGTTGAAGAATCGATTGACTGATTCAGTGATGTTGAAGAATCGATTGACTGAATGATTCAGTGCTGTTGAAGAACCTATTGAATGACTAATTTAGTGATGTTGAAGAATCGATTGACTGATTCAGTGATGTTGAAGAATCAATTGATTGACTGACTCAGTGATGTTGAAGGATCGATTGACTGACTCAGTGATGTTGAAGGATCGATTGACTGACTCAGTGATGTTGAAGGATCGATTGACTGACTCAGTGATGTTGAAGGATCGATTGACTGACTCAGTGATGTTGAAGAATCGATTGACTGATTCAGTGATGTTGAAGAATCAATTGATTGACTGACTCAGTGATGTTGAAGGATCGATTGACTGACTCAGTGATGTTGAAGGATCGATTGATTGACTGATTCAGTGATGTTGAAGAATCGATTGATTGACTGATTCAGTGATGTTGAAGAATCGATTGACTGAATGATTCAGTGATGTTGAAGAACCGATTGACTGAATGATTCAGTGCTGTTGATTCAGTGATGTTGAAGAATCGATTGACTGAATGATTCAGTGATGTTGAAGAATCGATTGACTGAATGATTCAGTGCTGTTGAAGAATCGATTGACTGAATGATTCAGTGCTGTTGAAGAATCGATTGACTGAATGATTCAGTGCTGTTGAAGAATCGATTGACTGAATGATTCAGTGATGTTGAAGAATCGATTGACTGAATGATTCAGTGCTGTTGAAGAAACGATTGACTGAATGATTCAGTGATGTTGAAGAATCAATTGATTGACTGATTCAGTGATGTTGAAGAATCGATTGACTGAATGATTCAGTGATGTAGAAGAATCGATTGATGAATGATGTAGTGTATACATTAAACCAACGGTTGGGCTTATCCATATATTGACCCAAACATGGGTTGAAACAACCCAGCATTTTTAGAGTTTTGTTACCCCCAATTTTGGGTCATTATTAACATCATTGGGTTATTTTAGTAATAACTCGGCTGTTGGGTTCATACGGTTCCCAGAGTAGATTTTGAATCTAATATGCACGCAATTATATATTTACATTAAATGCTAGACTCCCCAATATGTAGTTTGTAATTTAAAAATGTACTTGTTGAAGTATTGTTTTATACAAAAAAACAATCTGTATTTGAAAATAGAATAAGGAATAAAACATTTGTTCATTGGGCAATACATTCACTCAGTCATGTACTCACTTAATAATCTTGGTTTAAAAATCTCAGCGATTGGGTTGCTTTAACCCAGCGATTAGGTTGTTTTAAGCAAACATTTAACCCAACCGCTGGATTAAAACAACCCAATCGCTGGGTTTGTCCATTTTTAACCCAACTTGGGTTGTATTTAACCCAGCATTGATTTTAGAGTGATTGGGTTAAAATAACCAACAGTTGGGAAAGGTGCTGTACCAATCCATAGTTGGGTTACTAGTTGGGTTATTTTTAATCGACTCCATTTACTTTACCTCGAACCGTTCTACATGCGGATTGCCGTGCTTAACAACAGAGAGCGGCTTTTAAGTATTTAAGTATTGCAAGTATATGTTTTGTAAGTGTCTACGCTATTGACAATAGACAATGGAACTTTTGTGATGGTGAAATTTTGACAATAGTCATAGTCATAGTTCTCTCCTCCGCCATGTTTAAAATGTATGGCCTGACCACCTCGCCTGGCTATCACCAGACCAAGCTCAATTTAAGATTGAACATTGGTCTGGGGAGTGTGCTCTGTATTTTCTACTGCACAAGAGGCGTGATAAACAAGCATAGTTCAAATGACTCTGTACGCAATTGTATAGTCCTTCAACCAATCAGACCACAAGAGACGTGATCAACAGGCAACGACCCATCACTTCTCACTTCTCTATCCGTCATCGTGTTAAACCCGCCAATAGCGCGCCAGGTGGATAAGCCAGTCTGTGATTGGTTCCTGCAAAAGTGTAACAGAAGCAGTTGAAATGAATATACAGGTTTCCAGGGCGAAATCAAATCGCCGGCAGATCAGGCTGGGTTTACCCGGTCGACTGCCCACCTAATTTCAGACATCGAATCGAAAAGATCTCCAAATTTCACACGACTTGAGAGTTCATTCAAGTCTTATTTCCGACTAGGACAGTCATAGCCTATTTATGGCAAGTCTGATAGCACATCAAGGCAGGATAAATTGGATTTTCAAAGTGGTCTAGGAATTAAAACCATTTAACCTACCCAGACAGCAACATAGTCGGCCCAGATCCGGCCCACATGCGTTGAATCCACATGTTCCAGATGTGGCCCGGATCCCAAACACTATGTTGCTAATACTTTCCCCATCTAACAAGGAGAGGAACACATTGGTGAAATGCTGAAAACTCGGCTGGGCCTTCCTCTCGCCCTCAGGGAGGTATTTTCACGGGGCATTATTCACGAGAAGCGTTTTGGCTTAATCCTGGATTTATTTAAGATTTGTACATTTGGAAACAGTCTACACAGGGCTTTATACACGTGTCTCACATCGGCATTTATACCACACACACACACAAAAAAAACACAAACAGACATGAAAAATAAAGGGAAATTAAAAAAGCCAAAGAAAGTGCCATTTCTGCCCCCCAATTGATCCACAACAGTACAAATCTGGATTTTTGGCCTAACCTGGGGCAGACTTTTACAGTCGACAATGAAGTCACCAGCAGTCAAAGATCAGTCGCCTTGACTTTATACCCTGCATCATCGATTACAACAGACAGAGAAAACTGATCTCAGAGCACCACACATACCTGGTTAGGAGTAGTAGTAGTAGTATACTAGTACATACCCAGTGACTCCACTGACAACAAGACTTTTATAACATTCAACCAAGCAAAAGCTCTCAGAGCTGCCGCACTAAACATTCACGATCAACACTCTGCTTTGAAAATTGTACAGACTAGAAATCATAGCCTTTAGATTTCCATTCAAAGAACCAATAGCAATACTGCGGATGCCGTGTGTAAGCATTCGCCATTACAAAGCATCAAGACGAGTGTGAGTAACTGGATACGGAGGAATTGCAGCTCCTTCCTATAGGATGTACTTTCTGTACAATATATATCACGTATATTTATGTTGCTGCGTGTTCTGGTGTGTGAGGTCCGGATGCTAGCGTTCCCTGAGACAGAATACTAAAGGCTATTGGAAAACGAGGGTGCAGAAGGTTTTAATGCCCAGAATCGAGGACATAATCGCGGGTTTTTTCGCTTTTACTCCCTGTTATATACTTCATAATAATATCAAAACACTACGTTACTTAGCTCTGAATATATATATATATATATATATATATATATATATATATATATATACGCTATCATAAATTTCTGGATTTGTTGTGCCTTGAAAATATTTAAACAGTATTATATAGGAAAAATACTGTACAAAAGAAGCAACTTATAGAATAGTTTTCATATATATATAAACATTAAAACTCTGTTTTATCAATAAATCTGTGTGCTGTATCTTTTGGTCTGCAGTAAACAAGCTGATTGGGTTTTAACCACAGTATTTGAGACAACACCACCCTGCTTCACGAACGAACAAACGAACGCCTGGAAACCTCTTCAAACACACTCATACAGCCGACACACACGCAAAGCTACGGAAAGAAAGAAAATCACTACAAATATGTGTTTGTACTGACTTAAAACAAACTAAAACTCTAAAACATGCTCTGGGTAAAAAAAAATATATAATTACAATAAAAAAAAGAAAAAAGGACAATCGTCCATTCTAAAATAAAAAATAACAAATAAAATAAATGACCCATTTACAGTTAGCTTGAGGCCGCAACTCTGAAACCATAGTCATGCTGAAATATCCAATAAAACAGGAAAAATTACTATACAGCCATAACAATAAGAACAGCTAGAACAATAGTAGTAATTAACAGCTGAATATTTAAAAAAAAAAAAAAAACTTCCATTCAAAAAACAAAAAAATAATAATTTGAAAATAAACAAAGTCCATAAATATAATCAGGCAGATTATAGTGTAGGTAGAAACATTGCACCAGATCAGATTGTGAAACACGCATTAGTGCAGGGAGTTAGAGCGAGAGAGAGAGAGAAAGAGAGAGACAAATAATGGATTCAGCATTTTTGGAGGGAAAGTTAAAGTTTTGGCGGGAAAGTTGAAGTTTTGGAGGGAAAGTTTCTGCACTACAGCTATGATGAGAAGTGGCTGAAACTGCCTTTGCAGAAGCTTTAGAGTAGAAGAATCTAGCTTACATGTCATGTGGTTTGCCCTCTGAAGAGATTCAGGCTTATTGCTCCATGGAAAATGCAGGAAAGACGAGAAAAAAAAGAAAAAAAAAAAACTACGCTGGTGTTGGTTTTAAAAGTAATGATGAAAAGAAAACAGACGAAACACAAAGAACAGACGTCATGTTCTGACACTAGCTAGTGTTATACACACACTTTACAGAACGAAAGGTGTCGGTGCGTTACAGCTATTCAACTAAAACACAGTAATACACACGCAAACAAGCTCGAGCGACGGGGAGTGGGCGGAGCCTCTGGGAAGAGGGGGATGGGCCGAGCGGATGATTGACAGAGAAGCGGAGGAAAATATTCATCAGTCCAGATATATGTAGAATCATTTCCCAAATAAACGATCCATCGTTGGTGAAGGACGAACAAACAAATAAAAGAGTGAGACAGAGAAGTGAAACTACATGAGAGAAAGACGGACACAAATGAAAAACTCAACTCAAATATCGAGAGAGAGAAAAGAGAGAGAGAGAAACGTGAGAAAAGTTAGAGGAGAATTTGGCGCCTCTTTACGGGGCACGCAGAAGTCCCTGGGGTGGGTGGGCGGGGCATTTGTGGATGTGGGCGGGGCTTGTGTGCCGGTGGGAGGGGCTCACAGAGGGCCGTGTCGCGCCTCGTATTTGGCCAGAACGTTCTTACAGCGGCCGAGTTCCTTCCGCAGGTCGGCCACTTCCTGTCTGAGCGCCGCGTTCTCCTTCTCCAGGAATCCCGCGCGGATGGCGATCTGGTTCTCTTTCAGCCGGCGAGCGTCCCGGGACCGCTTGGCCGCGAAATTGTTCTTTCTGCGCCGTGCCCAGTATTTGTCATCCTGCTCGGGGACGGAGAGACAGACAAATCAGAAAAAGAATAATTATTCTCACAATCCCATTTCGACTTTTTGCTGGTGACACACAAATCATGTAATCATCTTTTAAAAACAAACAAGCAAACAAACAAAAAAAAGAAGAATTCGAAATACATTTCAAACATGATTTGTATAGGAGCTTTTCTTTTTTTGAAAAGGCGTTTTTGCCTTTATTATGGCAGGACAGTTCGTTGACAGGGAGTGAAGTAGGAGAGACTCGAACTCGGGACGCCCGAAGCTCAACTGCGCTAAATGTCGGCGCACTGCCCACAAGGGACAGGATCATTTATAATGAGAGTCACGTGACTCAAAACTGACTTTCTGATTGGCTACGTTCATGTTTCCATTCCTGACGGCTAGATTTGATTCATCTTTCCTATCAGAATTCACAGATTGTTGATTCAGCCTTTCTAAAAATCAATCAATCAATCAATAAAATAAACAAGTTCAAAAAAGGCTTTTTCACCTATTTAAGAAGGTTATTATGATTTTTGTTTGACATATTAGAATTATTGAGAACGTTTATTATAGTGCCACTGCATTTACTATAAAAGTAAAGCTTTTAGTATAGAAATATAGAAATTAAATATATTTGTAAATATGTAAATATACTCTATATATGATGTATGTACATTTAAAAAATGAAGGAAATTTAGAATAGGACAGTAAAAGAATGGGACAAGGGATACAAATATAATGAATAATAATAATAATAATAATAATAATAATAGAAATAAATAAATACGGAATAGTACAAAAGTGGGTTTATCAAATAATAATAATAACAACAATAATAATAATAATAATAATAATAATAATAATAATACAAAATAACAGTAATTCATATTTTTTTATATTATTATTAATATTATTATTATTATTATATTTTGTTAAACAAATATTTGGAGGGAGAGAGTGATAGAAAATAATAATAATAAAAATGATATAAATAAAATAACAGTCATTAATATTTTTTAATATTTGTACCAAGTAACAACAGTAATATTATTATTATTATTATTATTATTATTATTATTATTATTATTATTATATATTTGTTAACCAAATA
>CM042240.1:11441217-11448717 GCA_023566225.1 Romanogobio albipinnatus
TGCAAAGATTAAATACTAAAATTATATTATACTATATTATATTATATTATTATATTATATTATATTATATTATATTTTATTATATTATAATACAGTTATGATGTTGCATATAGTGCTTATTTTAAAGATACTCAAGCACATTTATTATTCTTTACATTGATGCAAATAAATCAATGCAAAGAATAAATACTAAAATATTATATTATATTATATTATATTATATTTACTATATTATAAGACAGTTATGATGTTGCCGATTGTGCTTATTTTAAAGATACTTAAGCACATTTAATATTTTTAAAGTGATGCAAATAAATCAATGCAAAGATTAAATACTAAAATATTATATTATATTATATTTATTATATTATAAGACAGTTATGATGTTGCATATTGTGCTTATTTTAAAGATACTTAAGCACATTTAATATTTTTAAAGTGATGCAAATAAATCAATGCAAAGATTAAATACTAAAATATTATATTATATTATATTTATTATATTATAAGACAGTTATGATGTTGCATATAGTGCTTATTTTAAAGATACTTAAGCACATTTAATATTCTTTACAGTGATGCAAAAATCAATGCAAAGATTAAATACTAAAATTATATTATATAATATATTTTCAGACCATGATGTTGCACATTGTGCTTAATTTTAATATTTTATACTTTTTTAATATAATATAATACGCACGTTTTATTAAGCACAGTTTTACAGTAATGCAAAGAAATTGTGTTAAGATTGAATACTAAAATCGCTTTCATCATTGTCATTTTCACAAAGCAAAAATCCTAATAGTCTTGAAAACATGCTTCATTTTCTTCATGCAAAATATTACTTGTAGCCATCCAGGGCTGAAACGGACCGTGTTTTGTGAGATTTACACACACAATCTACATTTCTATCTGTAGGCGTGAACTGGGTGTGATTGTTTGTCTTTTGAAGATGGAAAGCAGCCTTTGCTCGTCCACATGAGTTTCAATACCGCAGCATTACCAACATCCATAACGCACTTTGGCGTGTCAATGGGATGAATGTCACAACTTCTGTCTCTATAGGGTTTCCACCTACATTAGCCACAAAACACGTCATTTAATGCACAGCATTTTATTCAAACTGAAGGCGTAACGCATATGGGGAATTTGTTTGTCTAATTTCACATGGCAGGTTTAATGGCAGGTTCTGGAGCTGTAAAAGTGTGTGAAGTGTCAGGGAAAGTCACTGGCTCGTGAAGGAATGTACGTTCAATGTGACGGGTGGGTCTGACGGCTCCTGGGGTGCGTTTCGGCTAGAGCTGTCAGTCACGTTTGGGCACTCCTGAGTCTCAGTTTGAACAGCAAAATGCACATCACTGAACATTTGAGTTTATTTATAACAGTAAGGTCCCATTACCTAATACAGGCCCTGTTTACACCTGGTATTAAGATGCGGTTTGGTCGATCGGATCACAAGTAGACGAGGGAGACACATTCCCGTCTACACCTGGTGTTTTAACCCGTCTCTTTTGTCCACTTTCAACCACTTCTGTCCTGATTTCTTCGAGGTTAGAGTCTATGGGCGGGTCAATGTTTGGCTTTTTCAGATCTTTCCATCTAATGGACGAAATGAGCTCACGCAATTTACATATGAACACGCCGGAGAAAAACACTCGGAAAGCATGAGCCTTCGTTTCTGCTCGGACTGACACAAGCCGAACGCCGTGAGTGTGTGTTAGAAATCAGGAATGCTGGGAGAACATTGTGCTTGGGACGATTTCAAAACAAACTTGGCTCTCCAGTCAAAGTTTAAATCCCATCTGGCTAGCGCGCGTCCCATAATGTTTCCGCATTAGGTCAGTAGGCGGAGAGCAGGCATCTTTTAGTGGTTGTTCATGTGCCAAATGAGCGTTTACCGTGTGTTTTTCCGTCGTCTCCGGCGTGTTCTTATGTAAATTGCGTGAGCTCATTTCGTCCATTAGATGGAAAGATCTGAAAAGGCCAAACATTGACCCGCCCATAGACTCTAACCTCGAAGAAATCAGGACAGAAGTGGTTGAAAGTGGACAAAAGAGACAGATTAAATCACCAGGTGTAGACGGGAATGTGTCTCCCTCGTCTACTTGTGATCCGATCGACCAAACCGCATCTTAATACCAGGTGTAAACAGGGCCTAACAATGAGTATAAGGCCATAAGCATGTCTTAAACATTGGAGGAGATCATTTTTATTTTATTTTATAAAGCATAAAGAAATAGCCTGGATGCCAGACGAACTTAGCCCCGCCCACAAAAAGTTTTGCACGGGCAGCTCGGTTCACCTTCACTATTTCTCTCAGAAATGATGATGGTGTTGGTAAGTACTCTGTGTATCCTTAAATTCTTTTTTACAACACCGGCAAAGATCGTTTACACTCATCTTCTTCTTCTAATGTGACTTATTCCAGCTTGCGTGCAGACAGGGTTGCCAAGCTTTTACAGCAAAACTCGCCCAACTGCTACTCAAAACTATCCAAAAACAAGCTCAATAGCTTTCCGGGTGGGGGGGTTCTCTGGGAAAAATGGCATTTGGGGGTAAAATATGTGTTATTTTGGCACGGCTGCTAAATTTCGCATTCCTGGGTCTGTATATCACATAATTGGGGTCGCTTCAACCCGCGGACTTGGAAAAACCTGCGGACTTGGAAAAACCTGCGGACTTGGCAACACAGTGCAGTTGAGTTCTGTTGACATTTGACAACTAGCGTTATGCGTCGCTCCGTTGCTCTGATTGGTTGTAGGTCTATCCTATTGAGGTCTTTCCTGGTTCGGTTTAAACACGCCCCATAATCACAGCCCAACGGAGCAGTATCAGACTCATATTCTGACTAGAATTGAGTATGACGACGTCAGGCTAATAAAGAAATATAATAGTGAACGAAATTCTAGTTCTCATTTTGGGACTATTTGCAGATAACATTTGCATTAATTTGCATCAAATGTATCATTAGTCTTGAGATTCTTCCCGTTAGTGAATAAATACATAGATCCACTGTTAACATTCAAAGTCCTTAGTGGTCTGGTGGTACAATTTTTGTAAACCGTGACAAAGGTTACAGGTTTTAATCTGCTCTCATATAGTTTTTTTCTTCTTTATTAAAATCAAAGATGTTCAGTGATTGTATATTAAGAGCAGTGTGCATTTTGTTTTTGCGATAGACTGACACACTCATCTGTGTGCATACCAAGCGGCAACCTCCCGCAGTTTCTCTAGAAGCCAACACGGAAGTGACTTAAACTGCAGTTCATGGACTGGCCACTAGAGACAGACTCCAGAAGGAGCAGAATCTCATTGAGCTCATGTTAAAATGCCCAACTTTACAGCAGAAGAACACATGTTTACAGTCTGGGACACATTGTGCTTTTGGTCTATACGGCTAATTGTGCCCTTCATGACGACTGTGAGGGGGGTGAATTATTTATTACTCATTCGTTTACATTATATAAAGCCTTAAAGTTCTGCATAATTAAGGGAGTGGCCACTTTGAGTGACAGGTGGATTGCCGTTTGTCTGCTGTCTGTTAGTCATCACGTCACCTCAGCTCCGCCCACGTCCCGCCTCTTTGCCCATTTTCTGTTATCCAACGTCCAGCTCGACCCTACTTTACGCGTCAAAACTGCTCTTCAGAATCCTGTGGGTGACGTCACGGACACCACGTCCATATTTTTTTCCAGACTATGGCGAATACAGAGCCAACAGAGAACGTAAACCCCGCCTACTTTGATTTGATTGGTCATCTCAATCATTTTGACATTGACGAGTGCCGTTAGACCGGAGGCAAACCAGACTAAAAATTTTACTTTTAAACCTTTTTGTCATCCTAACACACAGAGCGCTGCAAGAATATCAAAGTGTGGGGGGGGGGGGGGGGGATGAATTGTCTATGGATTTTGTTTCAAAAATGTCATAATTATAACACAGGCTCCAATAGAGAAACGTCTTCTATATGCATGCATGATTTCAAATAAATTTTCTCTCTTTTGAATATGATTTGAAAGCTATGGCCGCAACACGATCCACAAAAACACCTGACAACATGGACTTCAACCAAACACACACTGCAGACGCAGCTGAGCGAAGTCCAATTAATCTCTCACTTATACGACCTGTCGCTCAAACACTCTGTGGCGTTCGGCCCGGAGGGAGCTTGGATCTTTAAAGGGCTCCAGAGGTCAGATATCTTCAGAGCGACAGAAAACAGAAGTGGCATTGAATTTGTTATTGATGATTAGCGAACGCGACATGCAGGAGATGATAAGCTCAATGCGCACTCTTAAAAATGTGAAGAGAATGTGTATGTGAAGAGGAAGCACATCCCAGGAGCATTAGGGATGTGTGCGATCGGGTCGGTACCTGCTCTGCTGGGACTCTGGAGGCAGTTCTGGCCAACGATCCCGGAGTGAACCGAGGTGGTCGCCCTGTTGCTGAGATCCACCACGGAAGGTGTGGGAGGGGTGGAAGGAGGCTGCGGTGGCAGGGGCTGCTGGGAAGGCTGGCTCTGCTCGCTCTGAGAGTTGGCGGGAATATTGTTCTCCAACAGAAACTCCTCTAAATCCATATACTCCAGCTGGAAGTTGTCGCCATCGTACGGCAGGGTCTTGTCCCACAGCGTCGGCCCCAGGAAGGCAGACTGAGGGGCGTTTACACCGTTTCCGTCCTCTTCCAACTTCTTTTCCTTCTCTTTCTCCTTCCCGAACCCTGGAGGAACAAGATGGAGGCGTTATTGTCATTGTTCACACACACACACACACACACACACACACACACACATATTAACACATTTAAATGTTGTTCCAAACATGCATGTTTCATACAACAAAAGCGGATGAGGAATACTAGGCCCATATTGTGCTGAAGATTACTCATCATACAAATAATTGCGATTAATGATCTAGTTTTATTCATGTCACTTACAGTGTGAGCCTAATACATTGTTTTACTCTGAATTGTATGTAATATAATAATATAAATTATAATAAAATGTTCTGAAAATTATAATATAATGCAATATAAGAGTGCTGTCAAATCGATTAATCGTGATTAATCGCATCTAACAAAAGTTTGTGTTTATATATGTGTGTATTATATATTATTTATATATTATGTGTGTGTCTGTGTGTATATACATATATATAGTATATAGGCACATATATTATGTAAACAACAACTTTTATGTTAGATGCAATTAATCACGATTAATCGATTTGACGGCACTAATAATATTATATAATGCAGTCTGATAAACCCACAAACCTTAATTTTGTACGAAAGATATTATAATAATAATAAAAATCATACTAAAATATGCTCATTTGATTCACTTTAATGTTATGAAAATTATAATAAAATAGTGCTGTCAATCGATTAATCGCAATTAATCGCATCTAACAAGTTTTTGTTTACATAATATATGTGTGTATTATATATATATATATATATATATATATATATATATATATATATATATACATATAAATATATATATAATATGTGTGTGTGCCTTTGTTTGTATGTATGTATGTATGTATGTATGTTTGTATGAAGGAAGACCTTTATCTATCGTTGTGTACTTTACAATAGTGTTTGTGTGTTTGTTCTTATAGTCTATAGTTATAGTCTATAGTTAAAGTCTTATATTCTATAGTTATAATCTTATAGTCTATAGTTATAGTCTTTGGTAAAATGTAATTGAGATTTAAACTGCACAATTATTGTGGTTATCTCTAATAATTGCAATTAGATTGAATAACCAAGATCAGGCGATTAATCAATACTCACGACAGGCCTAGTGAATACAACTCAAGCACCATAAGTATCAAAACTCAATTCAATTTAAATAATTTTATGTGCACAGAGCAATATTCTTACAAATATGTATCATATCGTAACAATATGCAGTTCCAAAGCATCTTAAAAACGGTCCACGCCACATTTTGCACTTTATTCAATATCATACAACAGCTTTTGACAGTTTGTTTCTTTTTTATAGTAATTTTCAGTCACTTCCACTGGGAAAAAAAAGAGGGGGGGGGGGGGGGGGGGTGTTTCCCAGCATTTCTCCTTTAGCGTTCCAGAGAGCAAACAAAGTACAATTTTGCAGTGACATGAGGGCTGAACTGATCCAAAAAAAAAAGTTTAGTTTGCAAACTGAGAAAAGCGTGCAGATGCTAATGCACGTCCTCTTTAGGTGCAACCAAAGATAAAAACAACCTTTTATTTATACTATAAATATGACTGATGCAGCACAAATACAATCAGAGGTGGAGCTGAACGGCGCCCTCTAAAGGGAACTATGAGTACAGATCATCTCCATTGAGTGTGAACTTCATCTATCCGCGTAAAGTCAGTATTGGTTGAGTACGCTCTGTTTATTCCTCTTCTATGTGAGCAAAGGCTGTAATATAAGCATGTTTTAAACAAATACCATCATGCATGTTTGGCTAAATCCACCGCGCAATCGATTTATGTCTGTGCGTAAAAAGAGTGCAATGCAATTAAAATATCAACAAAACAGAAACTTTTATCACAAAATCACATAATTCAGAGCGATTATACGTGACAGCATGCATATGCATGCATGAGGAGGTACTGGTAACGGTGTGAAAACACAGTGACAAGACGCGCTTTTACGCGCAGATTATAAGGAAAGCAAAGCGCGCGCCGCGCCTGACAAACATCAGCTGATGCAGAAGACGCTTTAAACCCCCCGAAATCTACCCATCTTTACCTTCATCGTGATGAAAGGGCAGTTTCATGGGGTTCTCCAGCAGGGATTTCAGGACGCCGTGAGTCGGAGGTAGGAAAGTTGGGTTTATAGGAAGAGGTCGAGACATCTTCTCCATGGCGCAAAGGAAAGAACACGCTTCCTGAAGAAATGAAATAAAAAATACAAAATCCAATTTATAAAAAATAAAAACTCTGCAGTGGGGTGTGGGAATAGAGTCCTCAGCCCGTGCGCTGCACCGATGAGCGGCGGCTGTTCTCGCGCGTCCGTGAGTTCGGCTGGCTGGAGCGCAGAAGCGCAACTGATTCCCAATTCCATGTGCGAAGACTGACGTCCGTGACGTCAATGTAAAGGCCGAGCGGCTGAATAGAGCCCTGGCCAATGAGAGTGCTGGGGGCGTGGACCCCTCCCTCCATCATGACTCGATACATTGTGACACGCCCGCGATTACATTCTTTTTTTTGTGTTTCAATATCGATTGAAAACAGATATTTAAAGTGTGAGAGGAAAATATGACAAAAAACATAGAAGGGAGCAATATCATTGAACTATTCCATTGTATCATTTCAACCATAAAATGCATTAAATGAATATGGAAACTGTTACACAGCAGTATATATTCATTTTATATATTCATCATATAGTGTTCATTTTAATTTTAGTTTATTTTACTATGCACTTTTTATATGACTAATTATGTTCAATTCAATGTTTTTCCTATTAGTAATTTTAGAGCTTCAAACTTTTAGAAC
>CM042240.1:11451217-11458717 GCA_023566225.1 Romanogobio albipinnatus
ATGTTTTGCCTTTAGCTGTTGGATTGTTAATAAAATACTGCGATTTTAATGAGATTCCCTTTGGTGTGCATTTAAACAAATTTAGTTTCATACTTATATCCATGAATTAAATACATGTTTAATCGTGCAGAGATTGAACCGCTGATGTGTTTGTGCAGGAGATTTCCCCACAGTTCATCCAGACGCTTTCAGAATCACCTCCTTGTTTGTGGTACTCTCAGAAATGTTCCAGTCAAAGCATTTCCTTCAGAGAAGCTCTTAGTTTCCTTCAGAAGCTTCCCTTTGGTTTACAGGTAGTCACTCCTACAAGAACAATGAAAAGAAACGATTGATTGTTCCTACTTCCGAGTCAATAAAACATGTCAAGCATTTGAAAACAAAAGCCGAAATTTGAAGAGATTGTGTGATTGTATAAACTGAATGAAAATAAAATGCAAAAAACAAGGCTTATAGAGTACCAGAGACTAGATGCTAGCTTAATTCAGTCTTAGAACACACGGTTCAGTATGGTTATATATCAGTAAAGGCTCTAACTCTAGGCTTGCCTCAACTTTAAAGCTGCAGTCCTTAACTTCTTTTGGTTAAAAATACAAGCCACAGTACACAACACACCAAGCAGAATCAAAATCTCCTTACCTCAGCTCCATTCACAGCGGTAAGCTGTGTTTTTAATTAGAGTGGTTTGGTCGTCTGGCTATCACCAGGTCAAGCTCAATTTAAGATTGAACATTGGTCTGGGGAGTCTGCTCTGTATTTTCTACTGCACAAGAGGCGTGATAAACGAGCATAGTTCAAATGACTCTACGCAATTGGATAGTCCTTCAACCAATCGTGATCAACGGGCAACGACCCATCGCTTCTCTATCCGTCATCGTGTTAAACCCGCCAATAGAGACAGAGCGACACGTGTCATAATCTGAAGACCACGCCCACTGACGTCAAACCGTCTCCATTGACTTTGTATTGCGTGAAGCGCCTCCTTGGCATTTCTGACTTATAACAATAAACACATGGGCGTCGGAACCATTGTTTGTGGGTGGGACAAGACCCACCCACTTTTTACGATCAATGATATTGGACCCACTCACTTTTATCGTCTCTAACATTCAGCACATGTCTGTTTACCTACCCCTAATTGATAAACACTTATTATTAAACACAGGTTAGACGCTTTATTTCCACTTTTCTAATATTTTCGTCATTTTTATTGAAAATAAATGCCTTTCGATCTGATATGTGATGGGAAAAGGGAGAAGATTGAGCTCGGTGAAAGGCGGATTCGAACCGCGGATCAACTTGTGTCAAAACTAGATGCCGTACGTCTTACCCCTACACTAGCTACTGTGGCTCTCAATGACATGGCGATTCCCGTAATTTTGTCTTTCAGAACTATACGCTTAGCAAGCAAAGCGGTATATTTGTACTTATTGGCATCTACTCCAGTAAAAAAAATTCTGAGGACCCACCCACATTTTTTTTGCTTCCGACGCCCATGAATAAACAGAACAATGTCTAAAAGCTAATATGTGATAAAGTGAACAGCAAACAAGCTAAACAAAACCCAGAACCAAAAACACTGAGAACTACGCCCACTGCAGGAGAACATAATCAGCGACAGGAAATATAATATATAAAACTGACATTTGGATATTTGACTTAACAGTGACTAAATGTTTACTGCACATATAGGCATACTGAGGCACAAAGGCATTTAAATGCTTTTGCAAAAAATGCTTTTGCAAAAAAAGGATCCCAAAATGTACCCATTCTTCCTGCTGAAGCTTCACGTCTTATTGCCTGTCTCCACTTTTGTCTCCTTAAACGCTTGTTTTTTGGGTCGACAGCTTATAAAAACTTAGTTCTGTGTTTTGTTTAGCCTGTTTGCTGTACAGTTTGTCACATAGCAGCTTTTAGACATTGTTCTGTTTTAATTATGACAAGGAGGCGCTTCACGCAATGCAAAGTCAATGCAGAGCGTTGGATTGCTTCCCCCCCTGGTGTGGGCGTGGCCTAAATACGCTCTGTCTCTA
Organism: Romanogobio albipinnatus; assembly: GCA_023566225.1. Classification (NCBI taxonomy): domain Eukaryota; kingdom Metazoa; phylum Chordata; class Actinopteri; order Cypriniformes; family Gobionidae; genus Romanogobio; species Romanogobio albipinnatus. Next base: position 11,453,248 of record CM042240.1, read on the forward strand.
TAGTGCGCCAGGTGGATAAGCCAGTCTGTGATTGGTTCCCGCAAAAGTGTAACAGAAGCAGTAGAAATTAATGTACACACTCTAAAAAATGCTGGGTTAAAAACAACCCAAGTTGGGTTGAAAATGGACTTACCCAGCAATTGGGTGTTTTAACCCAGCGAATGGGTCGTTTTAACCCAGCGGTTGGGTTAAATGTTTGCTTAAAACAACCCAATTGCTGGGTTAGTCCATTTTCAACCCAACTTGGGTTGTTTTTAACCCAGCATTTTTTAGAGTAAAGGGGGAAATCAAATCGCCGGCAGATCAGGCTGGGTTTACCCAGTCTAGTGGTATGGTGGATTTCCTCAGGAAATTCAAGCATGTCTTTGCGTCATTATATCTGTGTACATAAAGAAAGAGTCCGGCTAGTAGTAGTAACGTTCGTTCTTCAGCGGATCACTTGTAGCCTTTCACAGCAGCCGGAGTAATTCAATTGATTAATTTTGATGGCGGATTATAATCCAGAAAGGCCCAAACGAAAGCAGAAGATTAGACTGGACGGAAATTGAAATCTACAGGTAATGCTAATAAACACTAAATACACGTAATCACACAATATGCTAATGCTGTACACATTTAACAATTTGAGAACAACGTATAACAATAATAATAATTTTCATGGTTTGATGTTATATGAGCGATCGCTGGATTTAATCACTGTTAGCGCGATTTATTGTAATGTTTTGTTCCCAAAAGTGGCAGACATGTTACTTACTTGTTCAGATGACATTGTTATTTATGTCATACTCCAAGATGTAGAGTCTGTGATTCTGATGTACAGTATCCACACCGGTGCGGTGACTGACAGCCACACACACTCCTCAAAACGTTAGATTCATCCGCGCCGACGCACAACTCACGTACAGATGATAACTCCACAAATTACTGCAATCGCAGGTTTCAAACAGAGATGGCGACACAGAGGCAAAACTTACAGACTGCAGCTTTAAAGAAACCTTTATGCCAAAAAGGTTCTAGTAGAAATGTCTTAAATGATTGTATAATACATTAGATTTTTTATTCTAGGGATAAAGTATGTTTACTTCATAAAATCTGATTAAAAAAGACAACTGAATTAAACTAAATTACTTCGTTTAAAGGTGCACTATGTAAGTTTTCCATCCACTAGAGGTCGCCTGTTCAAAACAAAGGCGTGGTTTGAAGACGCCAAGTTTGAGCGCAGAATCTTGGGACATGTGGTCTTCACCTCACAGCCGGTGGGAAAGAATCGGGATAGGACTCGGGCAGAAATCATGTTGATGGATGTGATTATTAAAGCTACACTGTGTGATATTTTCCCCCATCTAGCGGTGAAAGGGTATATGACCATCCAGTAAATATTAGTTTGTTTTCCTCCCAATTCCAATTTAGTCCAAGATTAACATGGCTTCCAGTTCGATCCAGCAATTCCCCTCTTCCCATTCGCCATCGAGTAGTAACGCGTGTGTCCGGGTGAAAAATTCAGATAGGTCACTCAACGCAACTGGAGTCGATGCAAACACGGAGGTGATTGACATCAAACAGCCCGCACTTTATTCCCCGCGGAACCCCCACAAGAGTCCGGCACAAACTCCACTTCCGTCCACAGCATTACCCAACAAAACAAAAATAAATGAATGTTAGCAACAGAAGACAGAAAATAATCCGCACACATGGGAGCTCGAGGCGCAGTGCACACACACACACACAGAACGCAGGCGCTCCAACCGGGGCGAACGCTCTTAAAGGGGCCACACTATTTTCCTACTCGCTACAGAGTGTTAAAACGCGAAAGGCGAAGCTTGAATTTACGGGTATGTCCCTCTTTGGCTAATGTACTTTCAAGATGGAGGAGCAACATGGCGACCCCCATTCGAACCCCTTACCCGTATGTATTTCCAATGGCATATTATAAACTTACGAGAATACTTTATTACTTGAAAGAAGTAAATATACATGAATGAGCACATATATTTTTGAAAGAACTAAGTGTTTTTAGCTAAGAATAAACTAAAAAAGTTACACAGTGTAGCTTTAACGTTACTGTAGTGTGAAGCAGAGCAGGACTGAGTGTTGTGGAGCTGAGGAACCGATGGAGCGATTGATAATGAGATGAACACAACACACACCTCGCAAGCAGCGGGACTTTTATTATGACACAGTCTCAGACGGGACTTTTATTATGACACAGTCGCCGGTGCCACTTCCACTTTTCCGGTCATGAGTATGAAGTAACGCAGCTCTGTTGATCATATTAGACTATGGCTGGGCAAATTAGCGCGTTAACACGGGCGATTAATTTTTTCAGCTTAACGCATTAAAAATATTTAACGCAAATAACACAGCGTCCGTTTTTATATCCATTTTTGCCTAGCGTTACACGATCACGCTCCTATTCATGTAAATACTTCCAAGCGCGACAAAGACACGAGAGAACGCGCTGTATGTCAGTGTGTGTGTGTGTGTCCTGTCTGTGTGTGTGTGTATGTCAATGTCCTGTCTGTGTGTGTGTGTATGTCAATGTCCTGTCTGTGTGGCTGTGTCTCATGTCAGCTAATCGAGGGACACTCTGACACACACACACACACACACACACACACACACACACGCACAGACAGACGGATTTCAGTCTCCTGCTCACATCGACTTCTCTTTTGCTTATGAACAAACAATAACAACAACACAGAGAATTATGAGTATTCTCATATTAGGAGTCTTAAATGGGTTAAATAACGTCTTAAATGAACTTAAAGAGTTGTGAGGAAATGAGATGCGCGTCAGATCCGCGTCATGTTCGTCAGCGGCCGTTCTTAAAGTGACAGGAGCACTGATGATGTCTGTCATTAATGTTCATCACAGAACAACGGGAACAGAGAAGATTGTAGCTTTAATGATGATTAATCTAGATTTCATTTATTATTTATGCAGTTAAGAAAAGTGCTGATAACTATTACATTTCTGTATATGTCTAACAGGGAAGGCGACAGGTAAAAATAACATTTATTATTTTGAGAGATTATTTTGAAATTGGGAGCTTTCAGTTATACTGTAATGTAACGTCATTAATGTTTCATAGAGACATCAGTATCAGTGATACTGGCCTTCATTCATAAAAAGATGCCATTACAACACACATTTAAAATATGCTGTCTTTAAATTGTTTCCACATTGGTTTGGAGAGTAACTGAAATTACTACAATATCAAAATAGAAAAAACTTTAAATATTGCGATTAATCGCGATTAATTGCAGGAAAAAATGCGATTAATTAGTTAATCGATTCCCAGCACTATATTAGACACATCTGAGTGTGTTGATGATGTTGTGACGTTACTCTGTGCGTTCTCTCAGCGGCTGCTATGACACTTGTTCACACTGCAGTGAGAGTAAAGCGTTTCTGCAAAATAAACCGAGGGGAACGCAGATATGATGTCATCGACAGGCGACGCCCTCACACGTCCCGGTTCCTTGGTTAAAAGAGCAATTTCTCACAAATATTTGGACACATTTTGGATATTGTAAGTACTCAACTGAACAAAATATATAACACTGGCCTAGTGGTTTTACTGAAAAATTTTTTACATAGTGCAGCTTTAATCAAACTAAATCCATAAAATGATTCCCTATGGAACCCCTGAGCGGTTTTCTGATGCGTCTGACAGAGCCTTCTCTTCTAAGAGCCGCCTGTCTTGTGCTCGCATTATTTACTGTGGCGTTTTTACATTAATTAACGCATGCGGTTGGTACTATAACACGCTATCCGGGTCATTCCATTACAGCGTATTGTTAAACACCAAAAATGTTTCACTTTTACAGGCCGCTCCAGTTTTGATGGGAATTATGAAGGAGCTTAACATTGTGATGCGACTTGTGTTTGAGATTTTGAGTGCGAATAGAAATGCTCAGTGCTCATGTGTGTATTGTACGCCCCTGACACTCCACTGTAAACAAACTAAGACTTTGTGTTTGTGTGTGTCATGTGATCCCTGTGTGGTTATTTATGCCCGACGCTTTATCAGCGTGAAGGTTGTTTTTGACAAATACAGACTTATCTTTTATAGACGAACAATAAATAAATCTATTGGACATAGACACACATCTGGGACATGCAGGGTGAAGAAACGCTTAAAATGCAGCTTTGATCACAGGAATAAAGTACATTTTAACACATATTCACATAGAAAACACTGATTTTAAATTTGAATAATATTTCACAATATTACCGAGAGACTTAAGAGACTTCTGTGAAACACATTCAAAAGTCTGACCGCCCCAAAACCTTTGTACAGTAGAATATATTATAACTGTAAGCCAAATGAAGTTGATCACGTTTGAGTGTTTGCATACAGTTGTTGTCGTAGTAAACTTGATAGCGTTTCTCTCTTTGTCTCTTCGCATCTCTCTGGGGACGACAGTAGCAGGGCGGACACTTCCTGTGAGACCACAGAGAGAAAACAACAACAACGAGAGGCAACACACACACACACACACACACACACACACACACACACACACACACACACACACACACACACACACACACACACACACACACACACACACACACACAGTCACACACACAGTCACGGTAACACACACAGACACGGTCACACACACAGACACGGTCACACACAGACACAGTCACACACACACACACACACACACACACACACACACACACACACACACACACACACACAGACAGACACAGTCACACACACAGTCACGGTAACACACACAGACACGGTCACACACACAGACACGGTCACACACACAGACACAGACACAGACACAGACACAGACACAGACACAGACACAGTCACACACACACACACACACACACACACACACACACACACACACACACACACAGAGTCACGGTCACGATCACACACAGACACAGACACAGTCACACACACACACACACACACACAGAGTCACGGTCACGGTCACACACACAGACAGACACAGTCACACACACAGTCACAGTAACACACACAGACACGGTCACACACACAGACACGGTCACACACACAGACACAGACACAGTCACACACACAGGCACAGATACAGACACACACACACACACACATTGACACAGTCAGTCACACACACACACACACACACAGACACACACACACACACACACACACACACACACAAACAAACACAATCACACACACACACACACACACACACACAAACAAACACAATCACACACTCTCACACACACACATGCGCGTGTGCGCTTGCTACAGATGCACATGTTTCTCTCGGGGTCAGTATGAAGGCGATGGAATGAGATTCAGTCAGACCCAGAGCTGCTGTTGCGCAACACAATCCAGCACTTCTGGACTCCAGCAGACTCATGCTGAGACTCACACACACACACACACACACAGTACACCTGATTGATTTTCATAATGACTGAATCAGATAGACCATATAGAAGA
>CM042240.1:11461217-11476217 GCA_023566225.1 Romanogobio albipinnatus
CAAGCGGCCGCGGCACGCGTGAGTGAACGCGATCATCTCTTCCAGAAGAATAAACATGAATTAATATCTTAAGGTATGTTGAGGATACATGAACACTTACTGAAACGTATCATATGTCGTGTAACATTAATCGCTCCATCAGTGTTTCAACCGCGGAAAGACGTCAAACAGCTTGTGTCCACAGCTGTTAATTCACTAGAGAAATCAACTCTCACTAAATAATATTAGCCTATATATATATATATTAATTCTACTTAACCTGTTAGTGATGTCTTGATTATTTAATGTATGTTTAGATAAATCTGTCATGAAAATGACCGCCACTGTGTATAAATGATTATATTTCAACAACGAATTGGAGAAAAAAAAACGAATTTTATAATTAGATTTAGGAGTTAATGCAAAAACTGCCTTATGTGAAGTTTACATGTTTGCACACAATGTGTTATTTGAGTGTTGATTATTATATCTGTAACACTTTACAATAAGGTTGTATTAGTTAACATTAGTTAATGCATTAGTTAACATGAACTAACCATGAACAACACCTCTGTTCAGCATTAGTTCATCTTTGTTAACGTTAGTTAATAAAAATACAGCTGTTTAGCGTTTATTTTAAAATTTCTACTATTAGGCCTACTACTATTTTTTACCAAGCAGAAATGGGCTTCAATATACTATTATTTGGATTCTAATTCAAACCATACATTAGACGTAGACCTCCTTTATTAAAGGACTATTTCACCCATAAATTATCATCATTTACTCACCCTCATGTCGTTCTCTATGACCGACATTTCTTTATTTTGTGGAACACAAAGGGGTGTTAAAACAGAGGCTGATGCTGTTCATTTTCATTTTTCAAGCCCTGAAAAATAAAACACTGGGAAGATTCATATCAGTTCATATGACTAATGCATCATATTCTAAATCACCTGAAGATACATGATGCTTTGTGTGAGGAGCAGACTAAAGTTATATTTATTACTTACAGATAATGGAGAACAAGATGTAAAGCTCCACACATACAGTGACGCTGTGAAGCTCATGATCACTGTGGAGGATTGTTTCCTTTGGGCTGAACAGAGAAAAACAATGTTATAACAGTTCATAGTGTTAGTGTCAAGTGTCGAGTGTTCTCAGTTACAGCGCCTGTTTTTCACCACAGGACATCCAGCTCTGAACTCCAGGGAGTGATCGGTTAACTGGCGATCTCTCAGGTCTGTGGAAACATCTGATACCGCTGTGTGGTTTATGGGTCAAGTGTTTTAAGAGCTCAAGATTTGTGGGTTCAAATCCCCTGGAGGAAAGTTTTACAGATTTACCGTACTCTGCGGTGAGCTACTGGTGACACGCGCTTTCATCCCTCAACGCCTCTTCTGAAAATCATTACAATAATAAAATATTTGATTACTAATTTCACTGGATTCTCAAAGAAAGCAAGCAAGCAAACAAACAAACAAACAAACAAACAAACAAAAACAAATAAATAAATAATCTTTAATTTGTGAAATTATTTACTGGACTATTAACTAATTATTAACAAACAAACAAACAAACTAATCAACTAACTAACTAATTAACTAACTAAAATCAATACTTTTTGTCATTACTAGAATATTCCTTTCCTTGTGAAATTAATCAATGGATTATTTATAGAGCACTCTAAAACTAACTAACTAACTAACTAACTAACTAACTAACTAACTAACTAACTAACTAACTAACTAACTAACTAACTAACTAACTAACTAACTAACTAACTAACTAACTAACTAACTAACTAACTAACTAACTAGCTAACTAACTAGCTAACTAACTCTCAATAGTTTTTGTCATTACTACAATATTCCTTCACTTGTGAAATTATACACTGGATTGTTTCTAGAGCACTCTAAACTAACTAACTAACTAACTAACTAACTAACTAACTGTGGCGAGCAGCGAGGCCGAGGGACCGTGAGGGCGGGACGAGGCGGCGCTCATCAGTGGGGATGAGCGCCAGCTGCGAGTCGCAGCGATCTCGGCCCTCGCGGAGGAATGAGGGAGTATAAAGGAGGAGCGACGACAGTGAGGGACGAGAGAGGACCAGGCCTGGATTTTATGTTGAGTTTTATTTATGTTCTGTTATGTGTATGCTGCAGTCGTCCGTGAGGGGCTGCAGATTTTTATTTTCATTTTGTGTTTGTTTGTGTATAGGCGGCAGTCGTCCGCGAGGGGCTGCCGCCGACATTTTATTTTGTGTTTGTTTAATTAAAACTTTGTTTGAACGTCCGCCGGTTCCCGCCTCCTTCTTCCCGTACAAATAAGCTTTACTACACTAACTAACTAACTAACTAACTAACTAACTAACTAACTAACTAACTAACTAACTAACTAACTAACTAACTAACTAACTAACTAACTAACTCTCAATAGTTTTTGTCATTACTACAATATTCCTTCACTTGTGAAATTATTCACTGGATTAGTTCTAGAGCACTCTAAACTAACTAAGTAACTAACCAACCAACTAACTAACTAACTTACTAACTAACTTCAATAGTTTTGGTCATTACTACAATATTCCTTTACTTATGAAATTAATTACTGGATTATTTCTAGAGCACTCTTAAACAAACGAACAAACAAACTAACTAACTTCAATAGTTTTTGTCATTACTAGAATATTCCTTTACTTGTGAGATTAATCACTGGATTATTTCTAGAGCACTCTAAAACTAACTAACTAACTAACTAACTAACTAACTAACTAACTAACTAACTAACTAACTAACTAACTAACTAACTAACTAACTAACTAACTAACTGTGGCGAGCAGCGAGGCCGAGGGACCGTGAGGGCGGGACGAGGCGGCGCTCATCAGTGGGGATGAGCGCCAGCTGCGAGTCGCAGCGATCTCGGCCCTCGCGGAGGAATGAGGGAGTATAAAGGAGGAGCGACGACAGTGAGGGACGAGAGAGGACCAGGCCTGGATTTTATGTTGAGTTTTATTTATGTTCTGTTATGTGTATGCTGCAGTCGTCCGTGAGGGGCTGCAGATTTTTATTTTCATTTTGTGTTTGTTTGTGTATAGGCGGCAGTCGTCCGCGAGGGGCTGCCGCCGACATTTTATTTTGTGTTTGTTTAATTAAAACTTTGTTTGAACGTCCGCCGGTTCCCGCCTCCTTCTTCCCGTACAAATAAGCTTTACTACACTAACTAACTAACTAACTAACTAACTAACTAACTAACTAACTAACTAACTAACTAACTAACTAACCAACTAACTAACTAACTAACTAACTAACTAACTAACTAACTTCAATAGTTTTGGTCATTACTACAATATTCATTTACTTATGAAATTATTCACTGGATTAGTTCTAGAGCACTACTAACTAACTAACTAACTAACTAACTAACTAACTAACTAACTAACTAACTAACTAACTTCAATAGTTTTGGTCATTACTACAATATTCATTTACTTATGAAATTATTCACTGGATTAGTTCTAGAGCACTACTAACTAACTAACTAACTAACTAACTAACTAACTAACTAACTAACTAACTAACTAACTAACTAACTAACTAACTAACTAACTTCAATAGTTTTGGTCATTACTACAATATTCATTTACTTATGAAATTATTCACTGGATTAGTTCTAGAGCACTACTAACTAACTAACTAACTAACTAACTAACTAACTAACTAACTAACTAACTAACTAACTAACTAACTAACTAACTAACTAACTAACTAACTAACTAACTAACTGAGGGAAAACGCAATGAAATGAAAGAAGGCATTCTGAATATTGAACGTCAATGTTTTTAAAGGTAGCCTGTAATTGTGTATTTTAATGCAATTCTTTTTATCAAAATGAACAAAATTTAATAATGAGCATAATCAATTCCTCTTTCAAAACATGTTGTTTTACCCTGATTCTCTAAGGTAAGTCTATTATAAGTGTTTATATTTTCAACCTGTCAGGATGGTTTCCGCGGGAAATTGCGTGCATACGTCACTCGCCCATACGCGTCTCGTCATATCTTTATATAAAGCTGCTCCAGCTACTTTGTCCCAAATAGAGCCCTGAGCCTTCGCAATCATCCTCCGAGTCCACACTTTCGTGATGTAATGCCGTATTGACTGTCGGGTAGTAACGACTTCAGTTTTTTTAAAGTCGACATTGATGTGACAAAAGTCGAGTCGAGGACGACTAGTCACTGATGATGTCATTAATGAACAAATAAGCCTGGATCTTGGGTAAAGCTACAGTAGCGTAGGGGGGCTGAAAGTTACATTTAAAGATCAGAAAATGACAGAAATGTCAGCTAACTGCTTTCTGCTAATGCTCACTATAGCACCCTTTGTTATTTCTTTCTGTAACTACAAATCAACCCCACACATCATGTGATTACTGATTATTATTAGATGATATGATCTGGGTGTTCATGAAAGTTTCGTTCCTTCACCACAGTGTCAGGATTTTGAGCTCTCTCAATCACTGAATTGTGTCCATGAGCGCTGGCAGTTTTCCCAGCTCCGTGAGAAAAGAGGGATGTGAGAGGAGAGACAGGGAGGTGTGAAACGCCACACACTCACAGACGAGCAGCATTTCCAGTTGATTTCATTACTGATTCTGTGTGAAAACAGGACTTTTCTTGCTCTTTTTGTAAGTAAAAGAGTTTAATGCGACGCACTGGGATATTTACAGAAACAAAATCACAAACACGAGCTCATTAGCTTACGACCACCCACATTTACATTTCAACGCTCGTCCAGAATGAAAACTATAAAAATGTCTATAACAATAACTATATTAGCGTCCACACCAACGCATGATAAACATTCTATTTATCATAACCATGCGTTGCAACCATGGTGCTCAAGCTCTCTAAAAAAGTTCTGAAAGTGATTTGTTATGATTATGGTGAGGTCGGAAACACACACACACACGTCGCATCACCACTGACACTCAATCCTCGAAGGACGCATACTTCAAACTAAAGAGTAGCCTACTATATAAAGCTGCATCCTGTCAACATTTACACCGCTTTATATTTTTATTTTCACATTTGAATCATTAGAAGTTGCAAACCCAATGCTTACATTTAAAAGTATGGAAGCTTGTATCGGCCACTGAATTAAAAAGGTAATTGCGTTTTTTTAATCTAACAATTCTGACTTCTTATCACGCAATTGCAAGAAAAAGACAGAACAGCGTTACAATTTAAAGTGCAAGTTTATATCTCGCAATTGTGAGAGCGTGCCGCACTGAAGACTTGGAAGTAAACGCCCACGGCTAGGATTGGATAAGATTTCCATATTTAATGAGCTACACCGTGAGGGATTGTTTTGAAAGCCTGTGAGAAGAGGCACCCGGAATGATTCGTCCCACAGGGCTCGCAAAATGTCTTTATCAAACATACACAATGATTTATTTCTCATCCACCCGCGATTGATTGGAATGTTATTTTTGTATTACTTGTCCCGCCCGATCGGTGGATATAAGCGCAAACCATACACACACACACACACACAAGCCAGTACGTTGCAGACTGCATGATCAAAACTTCCGCGATTGTATTTTTCCTTCAAATATCAAGTCAAGAGAGTGAACAACGTGCATCAAGAACCACAAATAAAGGATTCTCCAGCCTTTGACCGCGTGCTAAGGTATGTTAGACATGTACACCTAATCAATAGATATCAAGCGATCTGTAACAATGCAATACTATCACATATAAAAAAACATGTTTTACTCAAATAAGTATGTTGCTTCATTCATTCATGTAATCTCATCCTGTCTGCAAATCCAGTCTCTTGTTTACAAATGAATCCGTGGTTAAATGAAGAGAACAGACATGCAATGTCTTCCCCACGTGAGCTGGATATTCATTAAAAATAAACTTCATCCATGCATTCATAATATTGGAATCCGAATGAAGGTTATGCGGTATGTTTAGAAATTCTATCCGGTTAAGGGCTCTCTGTAGGCCTATGTCATGTTAGTGGCACGAGTCGGTGGGCGGGGCTACAGAATCAGGCGTTCTTCTTCTTCTTCTGTGGAGGTGGCGCTTCACTACACTCTGACGTCATAGCCGGGCACATTCTGAGATCGATCGTTTTCTGGGCCTGGTGTCTATAAAAGCTTTTCTTTGACAAACAAGGAAGTTTTCAGCTCTGAAACTTACAGGATTTTATTATATTACCATGACCTTTTATATCAAAGGCTCAAGGGAAAGTTGATTTCTCAATTCATGACCCCTTTAATTTTGTGGCGGAAACAAGCTTCCATTCACTGCAAAAAATGCTTTTCTTATTTACTATTTTTGTCTTGTTTTCAGTCCAAATATCTAAACAAACTTACATTAAGGAGCATTTACTAGACAAGCAAAAGTTTTTTTCTTGTTTTGGGGAAAAATAACTAAAAATTAAGGAAGTTATTGCTTAAAATAAGCAAAATAATCTGCCAATGGGGTAAGCAAAATAATCTTGTTTCTTAGAATTAGCCGTATTTGAAGGAGCCTTCAAATTGCGACAGCCTTTGAATACTACATCCCAGTTCAGAGACCGTCCCATTTAAAGGGATGGTTCACCCAAAAATGAAAATTAGCCCATGATTTACTCACCCTCAAGTCATCCTAGGTGTGTATGACATTCTTCTTTCAGACGAATACAATCAGAGTTATATTAAAAATGTCCTGGCTCTTCAAAGCTTTATAATGGCATTGACTTGATGGATCATTTTTGAAGTCCATAAAAGAGCATCTATCCATCATATAACTGCTCCATACGGCTCCGGGGGTTAATAAAGGCCTTCTGAAGCGAAGTGGCGTGTTTGTGTAAGAACAATATCCATATTTAAAACTTTATAGACTAAAATGACTAGCTTCCGGCGGTCAGCGGTACACAAGTCGACTAAAAGAGTAACCCCTGATGCGATGTACAGGAGCATCTCAAGCTTTGACGCGTCTCGTGGTTCGGGCTGGGCAACAAACTCAAGCCCCTCTTCTCTTATATCAAAATCCTCCGCCATTTCTCTTTAAAAATTCTCGTTTTAGACTCTAATTCATGACCGGTGTTTTGTTTTGCTCTATCTGCGTTGGTCAATACACATGCGTCAATAAGCGCCATAAATCGATAAAATTTGAGTCTATAAAATTTTAAACATGGATATTTTTCTTACACAAACGCACCACTTCGCTTCAGAAGGCCTTTATTAACCCCCCGGAGCCGTGTGGAGCAGTTATATGATGGATAGATGCACTTTTATGGACTTAAAAAACGACACAGCCATTCACTGCCGCTATAAAGCTTGGAAGAGCCAGGACATTTTTAATATAACTCTGATTGTGTTCGTCTGGAAGAAGAAAGTCATACACACTTAGGATGACTTGAGGGTGAGTAAATCATGGGCTAATTTTCATTTTTGGGTGAACTAACCCTTATCCAACACTTTCAACTAACTCGACCTTCAAAGGATGCATCCTCTGAATTGGGACAGGAGTGTCTCAAAACTGGACATGTCAGGTGTTGGCTGTCCGCCGCTGTGTCTATTTCTTTCGGTCTCGCACACAAACACACACAGGTTTTTGAATAAAATCTCAATCTCCCGGCAGACTTATTCACACAAGGTAGAGTCTCATTACAAAGTTGCCATGGCGATATGTGCACTCAGAAAGATTCCCTATTGAGAAGAAAACAGATCTGGAGAGACGGCACGCAGAGAAAATGAGCCTTTCATCGGGGCCAATACCAAGGTTTGATTAGTTTTTGATTATTGTCCTTTTCAATGAGCAGCAGAAGAGACGAGAAAGCGTCAGTTGTAATTGGGTTTGAAGCAGTGCTGTTTTTTACACCCACTGCGTTTCATTAGAGCTGGTTTGCCGTCAACAGACCTGAAACGGTTCAATCTGTTAATAAAAGACTGTGGGAGGCCTGCTGTATGACCACGAGCTCCGAGACAACGGATGAATGCATTTTGCTTATTGTCTATTAAATTTTATGCATGCAGTTGCATGGGCTCAATTTAGTTGAGAGGTTGCATGGGATCAACATATAATTAATCATTCACACTACAGCAATATTTACACTTAAAATATACTTATTAAAATACTTGGTAACACTTCATTTTAGGGTTCAATTATCGCTATTAACTAGTTGCTTATTAGCATGCATATTACTAGGATATTAACTGTTTATTAGTACTTATAAAGCATATATTAATGCCTTATTCTGTATGACTGTATTCTGCATCCCTTAATCCTACCCAATACCTAAACTTAAATGCTAGAAAAACTACCTTACTAACTATTTATCCGCAATAAATGAGGTGTTTATTGAGGCAAAAATCATAGTTAATAGTGAATATGTGTTCCCCATACTCGTGTTACCAAATACTTAATATTTAAAATTAAAATGTTGAATATGCTTGAACAGTTACTAAAATAATTTCTGGATCATTTCTGACCATGATCTTCATTCATCAACACGTTTGTGAAGGTCTTAGTTTATCTCGGCGGATGACTTTAACATGAACTCTTGTTATCTGCTGGTGTTTGTTTGCTCAGTTCACAGTTCATTCTGAGATAAACCATCATCGATTATATGGTTGCATTCGACATTCACATTGATTTGAAAGTTAATTGTAGCTACTTTGTAGCCAAACTTTATTATTTGGAGTTTGGATTTCATGACAGTGTGGTTTCATGGTCAAACAACGGATGGGTGGACGGAATGACAAAACGATGGATGGATGGAATGACAGAATAATGGATGGATGGAACAATGGATGGGTGGGTGGGTGGATGGATGGATGATGGATGGGAGTAACGAGAGAACTATGGATGGATGAATGACAGAACGACAGATGGATGGATGGATGAGGGATGGGAGTAATGAGAGAAAGTTAGATGGATGAATGACAGAATGACAAATGGATGGATGGATGATGGATGGGAGTAACGAGAGAAGGATGGATGGATGGATGGATGGAATGACAGAACAAGGGATGGATGGAACAACGGATGGATGGATGGATGGAATGACAGAACAAGGGATGGATGGAACAACGGATGGATGGGTGGATGGAATGACAGAACAATGGATGGATGGAACAACGGATGGATGGGTGGATGGAATGCAGAGATCCATAAAGTACTAGAGACCCAGACTTGAGTAAAAGTACAAGTGCTCTATCAAAAAAGTGACTTGAGTAGAAGTTGAAGTGCTCTTTAAGCACCACACTTAAGTTAGAAGTAGTAAAGTATTCAACATTTTTTGTACTTAAGTATTGCAAGTAGTTTATTTTAAAATGTACTACTCAAGTACTGAAAGTAAAAGTACAAGTATTGTGTTATGTAGTTATTAAAGAAAGTAGTCAAAAGTTTGAACATCATATTGTTTTTATTATTTTAAATGATTAACCTAAAGGACAGTCACAATGTTGTTAGGTAATTTTAGGTAATTTTTCTACACATTTTCATATAAATAACCTGAAAATATTGTAGTTCATTAAACCACTCTTACTTAAAAAAAATGGGGTAAGCACACTTATATTCTCATTTCAAGAGGTGTTCTAAGTAAATTATTTGTTTGTAACACTTTACAATATGGTTTGATTTGTTAACATTACATTAGTTAATGTATTAAACTAATAACTAACATGAACTAACCATGATCAATACATTTGTTACTGTATTTATTAATCTTTGTTAATCTTAGTTAATTCTATTCTACATTACTCACTAAACAAATAAGGTTTTGGCGGCCGCCAAAAACATTTCAATGCAGGAAAACTCCTGCATTAGTTGTCAGTGTCAATCTATACAACCATTAACCTATAAAACATTACTACACTATAAAAACGGCCGTGTGATTAAGCAGCTCCAAAGGATTTTTGGCAACAGTATCTATGTCATAAAATAAGAGAAAGTTGACATTAGTGATGATGGGACAAAAACACCATAAAAACGCGCTGTGACAGCCTTTATGATAGCCAGCTAGTTAACGTTATGTGAACACCGCAGCATGTCGCTAGTTAGCAAAAGGGCTTACTTATAGCTCAAGCTGGTGTGATTTGTGATGATATTTGTAACAGTTGTGAAGTAGTTCTACTTCGTTACTATACATCTCTGATGGAATGACAGAACAATGGCAGAATGATAGATGGATGGATGACAGAACGATTGATGGACGGAACATCAGAATGTTGGATGGATGGAATGACAGAAAGATGGAAATATGGAACAACGGAACAATGAATGGATGGATGACAGAATGATGGTTGGAATGACAGAACAATGGCAGAATGATAGATGGATGGATGGAACAACGGATGGATGGGTCGATGGATGGAATGACAGAACAATGAATGGGACAATGGAACAAAGGGTGGATGGAACGACGGATGGATGGAACATCAGAATGTTGGATGGATGGAATTACAGAAAGATGGAAATATGGAACAACGGAACAATGAATGGATGGATGACAGAATGATGGATGGATGGAACAACGGATGGATGGGTGGATGGAATGACAGAACAATGGCAGAATGATAGATGGATGGATGACAGAACGATGGATGGATGGAACAATGGATGGGTCGATGGATGGATGACAGAACGATGGATGGGTGGATGGAATGACAGAACAATGGCAGAATGATAGATGGATGGATGACAGAACGATTGATGGACGGAACATCAGAATGTTGGATGGATGGAATGACAGAAAGATGGAAATATGGAACAACGGAACGATGAATGGATGGATGACAGAATGATGGATGGAATGACAGAACAATGGCAGAATGATAGATGGATGGATGGAACAACGGATGGATGGGTCGATGGATGGAATGACAGAACAATGAATGGGACAATGGAACAAAGGGTAGATGGAACGACGGATGGATGGAACATCAGAATGTTGGATGGATGGAATTACAGAAAGATGGAAATATGGAACAACGGAACAATGAATGGATGGATGACAGAACGATGGATGGATGGAACAACGGATGGATGGGTGGATGGAATGACAGAACAATGGCAGAATGATAGATGGATGGATGACATAACGAATGATGGATGGAACATCAGAATGTTGGATCGATGGAATGACAGAAAGATGGAAATATGGAACAACGGAACGATGAATGGATGGATGACAGAATGATGGATGGAATGACAGAACAATGGCAGAATGATAGATTGATGGATGGAACAACGGATGGATGGGTCGATGGATGGAATGACAGAACAATGAATGGGACAATGGAACAAAGGGTGGATGGAACGACGGATGGATGGAACATCAGAATGTTGGATGGATGGAATTACAGAACGATGGAAATATGGAACAACGGAACAATGAATGGATGGATGACAGAACGATGGATGGAACAATGGATGGATTGAATGACAGAACAATGGCAAAATGATAGATGGATGGATGACAGAACAATGGATGGAACAACGGATGGATGGGTGGATGGAAAGACAGAACAATGGCAGGATGATAGATGGATGGATGACAGAACGATGGATGGATGGAACAGTGGATGGGTCGATGGATGGATGACAGAACGATGGATGGATGGAACAACGGATGGATGGGTGGATGGAATGACAGAACAATGGCAGAATGATAGATGGATGGATGACATAACAATTGATGGATGGAACATCAGAATGTTGGATGGATGGACTGACAGAAAGATGGAAATATGGAACAACGGAATGATGAATGGATGGATGACAGAATGATGGATGGAATGACATAACAATGGCAGAATGATAGATTGATGGATGGAACAATGGATGGATGGGTCGATGGATGGAATGACAGAACAATGAATGGGACAATGGAACAAAGGGTGGATAGAACGACGGATGGATGGAACATCAGAATGTTGGATGGATGGAATTACAGAAAGATGGAAATATGGAACAACGGAACAATGAATGGATGGATGACAGAACGATGGATGGATGGAACAACGGATGGATGGGTGGATGGAATGACAGAACAATGGCAGAATGATAGATGGATGGATGACATAACGATTGATGGATGGAACATCAGAATGTTGGATGGATGGAATGACAGAAAGATGGAAATATGGAACAACGGAACGATGAATGGATGGATGACAGAATGATGGATGGAATGACAGAACAATGGCAGAATGATAGATTGATGGATGGAACAACGGATGGATGGGTCGATGGATGGAATGACAGAACAATGAATGGGACAATGGAACAAAGGGTGGATGGAACGACGGATGGATGGAACATCAGAATGTTGGATGGATGGAATTACAGAACGATGGAAATATGGAACAACGGAACAATGGATGGATTGGATGACAGAACAATGGCAGAATGATAGATGGATGGATGACAGAACAATGGATGGAACAACGGATGGATGGGTGGATGGAAAGACAGAACAATGGCAGAATGATTGGGTCGATGGATGGAATGACAGAACAATGGATGGATGGAACAACGGATGGATGGGTGGATGGAATGACAGAACATTGGCAGGATGATAGATGGATGGATGACAGAACGATGGATGGATGGAACAATGGATGGGTCGATGGATGGAATGACAGAACAATGGATGGATGGAACAACGGATGGATGGGTGGATGGAATGACAGAACAATGGCAGGATGATAGATGGATGGATGACAGAACGATGGATGGATGGAACAATGGATGGGTCGATGGATGGATGACAGAACGATGGATGGATGGAATAACGGATGGATGGGTGGATGGAATGACAGAACAAGGGCAGAATGATAGATGGATGGATGGATGGATGGATGGAACAACGGATGGATGGGTGGATAGAATGTCAGAACAATAGCAGAATGATAGATGGATGGATGGAACAACGGACGGATGGGTGGGTGGATGGAATGACGGCGGATGACTTGAACATGAACTCTTGTTATCTGCTGGTGTTTGTTTGCTCAGTTCACAGTTCATTCTGAGATAAACCATCATCGATTATTCATACCATCATAAATCAAGAACAGGTGTGAACATTAAAGACGTCATGAAGCTGAATCCTCAACAGATTTAAAGGGATATTCTCTCATCGTTTACTCAACATCACTGGCATGGTTTAGATTTGAGACGTATTTGATTTAACATGCACAATACAACCAGCAATTTAAAAAAGTTTTGATTTCACACTGATTTTAAAGTTGACTGTAGCTAAACATGGAGTTTATGGTCAAATTAATAACTAAATAATTCAATAACTCTCGACCTTTGGGTCAGATACAGTAGTGACAGCAGCTGATTGATTTCTCTCTATAACAGTCATTCGTCATGCTCAAGGCCTGATCTCAGTCCTGTAATGACCTTGTTATGAGCTGCTGCAGTATAACAGTGTGTTACATAAACGGCGTCTGTTTGCGATAAAGGTAGAGAGTTGAATGAACACTGCGAGATGCTTTAAACAGAGAAACAGACTCAAGTGTGTCTACGCTAATTAGGGCTCCATTCAGGTCAGTCAGAGCAGATCATTACACACAGGCTCTGGGCTCCTTCAGAACACTAATCAATGCCATTATTCACACGACTTAAACGAAATTAGCCCATATTCTGGGTGGACGGATGGAACGACAGAATGATGGATGGATGGATGGATGGTTGGGTGGATGGATGAAACGACAATGATGGATGATGGATGGAATGACAGAACAGTGGGTGGATGGTGGATGAATAGATGGTATGACAATGATGGATGGATGGATCGACAGAACATTGGAAGGACGGTGGATGATGAATGGAACGACAGAACAATGGGTGGATGGTGGATGAATGGATTGAACGACAGAACGATGGATAGATTGATGGTGGAACGAAAGAAAAATGTATGGATGGAACAACAGAACAATGGTGGATGATGGATAGAATGACAGAAAGATGGATGGAACGACAGAACCATGGATGGATGTGGATTATGGATGGAACGACATACCAACAGAACGATGGATAGATGATGGAACGATGGCAGAATGGAACAACAGAACAATTATGGATGATGGGTGGATAGAACAACAGAATGATGGATGGATGGAATGACAGAACAATGAATAGATGATGGATGGATGGATGGATAGATAAATGGAATGACAGGATGATGGATGGAAGTAACTACAGAACAATGGATGGATGTATGGATGGATGGATGGATGGATGGATGGCCAGAACAATTGATGGATGTATGAATGGAAGAAACAATGGATAGATGGAACGACAGAATGGATGGTACAACAGAAGGATGATGGAACAACAGAACAATGGGTGGATGGATGGATAAATGGAATAACACAACGATGGTATGATGTAATAACAGATGGAGAGATGGAATGACACAACGATAGATGGATGGATGGATGGATGGATAGATAAATGGAATGACAGGATGATGGATGGAAGTAACTACAGAACAATGGATGGATGTATGGATGGATGGATGGATGGATGGATGGCCAGAACAACGGACAGATGTATGAATGGAAGAAACAATGGATGGATGGAACGACAGAATGGATGGTACAACAGAACGATGATGGAACAACAGAACAATGGGTGGATGGATAAATGGAATGACACAATGATGGATGGATGGATGGATGGATGGCTGGAACAATGGATGGATGAATGGAAGAAACAATGGATGGGTGGATGGAATAAATGGAACGACAGAACAATGGGTGGATGATGGAGGGTTTTCTCCCTCCACTAACCTGTCAAGACAAAAAAGACAATTAGTAAAGAAAGTAAGGTAAATAAACATCAACAGCAGTAAACAAATGAAACAATTTTTTTAACATGGAATATTCTGGAAGTTGAAACGCCCTTTATGGACACGATATCCTGTCATTCCATCCATCCATCCATCCATCCATCTTTCTGTAGTTACTTCCATCCATCATTCTGTCATTCCATTTATCCATCCACCGTTC